>PVKM010010923.1:0-34229 GCA_004027735.1 Carollia perspicillata
CATTCAGAAGCTTTTGTCCAGGAACTGATTATAGGAATGACCATATCACTCTCCTTCATGTGTTTATAGATGGTTGGCTGCTACTGGTACCACTGACTGGCTGAGCAGAATTACTCAACACCATTACCGCAACAACAGGAGTGCAATGCCACCTAGCATAGCAAACTTATTAAAATATAGGACAATGTAAATAACCAGAAAATAAACTTAGAAATAATTATTTTTAGGAATCTCAGCTAGTTGCAAAATATATTTTAATCAGTACAAAGTATAGTCAAAGTTGCTTCAACATAGCATGTTTATTGAATAAATGTAGGTTATGTCCTAAACAAATGGTATGTATAGAATATATATGTTATTATTTGACTTTGAAAACTAAAACTTCTTTGAGTAAATAAATTACGTTCTAGGAATCTGTCCTAAAGAAATAATTAGAGAAGCCTGAATGCATGTATACAAATAAACATTCATTAGATGGTTTGTTAATACAAATAGGAAATACTCTAACTACCTAAGATACAGGAGTTCTTAGTTAAGTTATAATTCTAAAAGGATAGATAATTATGCAATTATCAGAAATATGTTTTAAAGGAATATTTATAAAAACTGAAAAACCATAGATCTAATTGTGAGAGAAAATTCCCATATAGTGTAATAATAAATATGTAAATGTATGGATATACTTGTAAAGAAAACAATATTAACATTAAGCCATATGTTTTGGTAAATATATAAATTAAACCAATACAATATTATTAAAATATTATATTTCACATATACAATTAGGAAGGAAATAATACAAGAAATCAAGGACCTATATTTTGGCTATGTGCAGTGTCATGGGGTGGAAGGCAGCAGTGATGAGACACTAATGCACACAGATTATTTTATTCACTTAGCAATAAAAAGATTGCTGTGCTGTGGAGAGCATTCTGATCTTAAAAAAATAACCTGAAAAAAGAGAAATAAATAATTGAATTGTTCCTAATATTATTTATATCTGGTTTCTAAAAATTAAACAACTTTAGGAAAACATTTAATTAAAAAAGTGAAATAATTAGTGAGGTAAAGATAATGAAAATAGTAAGAATAACCACATACAAGACCATAGTGGGAAAATGATCCTTTTAGATGTTAAACTAATTTGGTTTTGATTCTTTATTTGCATTTATATCCTTTAGGTTTGCATCGCAGGGATATTTCTTTTCAATAAAATATTAGGAAGAAGTGTGCCACCACTTGCTACTTGTTTATTGTTTGTTTGAAACAGTTGTTGACTGCTTGACTTTCACCGCTCTCGGTATTTATATATATGTATATATAACATCATATGCATGTACACTCTTATCATATTTAATGTAATCTTAGTCTCAAGAGATGTTAAATTTAAAGATATATTATTTTATTAGTCAATAATAGTTAGAAGTGTAGCATCTTATTTTTCAATGTTATAGATTTGGCAAGGCTAAATTTTCTCTAAAACACTCAAGGGAATTATAAATATTCTTAAACTGTATCACTTTGATTCCTCTTTATTTATTTACAGAACATTGTTTTCCCAAGAGTTAAAAGATTTTTATCCTACAATTTTGCTCTTGAGAGCTTAAAATTGTTGGTAGTCAAGTAGATGACAATGTAGTTACTCCTTGCTCTCCCAGCACACTTACGACAACTTAGCACTATAAACTGCAGAAATTTTATTTTACATTCTGGCTGAATACATTGCAGTCTCTAGATACTAACTGAGTATCAGAGGATGAAGAAAAAATATCATATAACAAACATTACTACTATGTCAGGAATTTTTAATGCCAAATTCTTAAATCAAAAGATCCCTAGGAAATTAAGAGCAGACCAGAATAAAAAGTAATAATTCTACAGTTTATTATTTGCAATTTTGTCATAAATAATCATTATTAATTTTTCTGACTGATTATGCCTCTAAAGAAAAACTAAAATCACCCATTTGACATTATGCATATTAACATTTAATATTTTCATATTGTTTCTAATATTTTCAATTCATTGCTTAGATTTTTAGATATTTTTCAGCAGACAAGAGGGAGAATACAACCATTTATCACTATTAAATGTAAGTGCTCCAATCTTATTCATTACTCTTTACATTTCTGTGTTTAAATTGCTAAATTCATTCATATGTTTTTTTCAAGACCTATGGTTGGTTTTGGCACATTTTCTTCAATCATGATTTTTTTCAAGGTCTGCAAACCATCTGGAAAACCAGAAAACCCACAGGCTTGTGGGGACTTTTCAGTTTATGAGATTAAGAAAATCTACAGAGAAAAAATTTAAGTCAACTTTGTGAGTCAAAATTTCAACTCCCTGCCAATTTGCTTAATATTTATTCATTTGCAAGCCAACTATCCATTACACATACTGTTCATTCTAATTAGCTAGATGAATAATTGATATAATATACCTCAACATATCATAAATGTGAGAATAAAGTAAATTATTGACATGAAATGTAATTTTTAGATTTCTTCATAGATAAATTCCAGGTAATGAACAACTCTATTAGACTTTCCTAATGACATGACAAAATTGAATTTGTCACCTTTCTACTCATACAATTACTTTCTCCTATACTATTAATTCATTCTATCCTCAAAAACAATCTTCTTTTTACCTTTTTTCATATTCTCTAAATTGAATCATTAGGCTCTATAATCCTCATGTTCAAAATTGAAATAAGTGTTGCTTTTCTCCTTCTCACCACCTAATATTAAATATTCATGACAAATGATTCACCATTACTATAAAAATAGACTCCTAACTACGTCAAGTGCCTTGCCTTTGCAAGACGTCTTCCCTTTGTAGGTTCCTTTATACCCCGATCTATTTCCTTCCCAACACTCAAACACCTTTAGTGACTATCAGGAGCCAAACTTCCGAGTTGCCTGCACATCTGGCTTTAGCCTGTGTGCATATAATTAAGCAGCAACTTTCGAGACAGCTTAAGGCATCAAAGCACCACACTAACTTCATTCAGACAAATTGGTGTACTTTTCCTGGCACCAATCTGCAAATGCCCACTGTCTTGTCTCCTTTTGAGTCACAATTGTTAACCCCAGACTTGTCTTAGATTTCCATGTGGAGGTTCTGAAAACACGGGTCTGTACACCAAGCCCTAGATATTATATAAATCTGGCATCTGAGGGTTGACTCAGTTTTAATTGTTCCAGACACTATGAACTCCCATGTTTCTTTTTATATGGAATGTTCTGCTTCTTATCACCAAATTTTTAAATCTTCAGGGTATGTCTCAAATGTTCATTACTGTAATTTCTATGAAGTCTTTTAATACAAAATGTTCCTACCCCAATTTGTGGGAAGGTTTTTCTCCACCTTGGTGAAATCTCCCATGCAACCTAGTGCCTGAAAAAGCGCCAATTATTTATTTGTCTGTTTGTTTTTGTTTATTTATTTATTTTTATCCACCCTCATGCATTTCATAAGAAGTAAATTGATGGTGTGGGGGAAAGTTTAAACCAACATTCTAGAGAAAGGCATAGTCAAGGCAAGAAAAAGATTCATGCCTGAGGAGGTAGAAGATGTTCAATTTGGGTGAAAATGAGCACCTGCTCCACCGTAGCTCGGGCTGAGTCATGTTGTGTGATGTGCGGGATGAACTATCGCCAAGTTACACCCGAAATCGACCTGGGGATTCTGCGGTTCCAGAGAATGTGCGTTAATTCAACAGGGGAAATTTATGCAATGTTTAAAATCAACTCAGTCAAACCTGAAGCATACATATACTGTACACTTGTGTATTTTCATATGAGTCTAATGTTCAAACATCCTTAAAAAATCTATCTAAATTTTAGTTATTAACATTTCACATCCAGAGAGACCATTCATATTAAAGGAATCAGGTTTATATACTGTATTTTTGTTTTGATAACATTTATTTCAATATAACCTTTGACATTTGACTTGAAGATAGAATAAATGCTTCCTTTTATTCAGTAAAAAGTATAATCAAGAATAGATTACAACACGTAATTTTAATTTATTTGTAGTATTTTTTAAACACTGTCTCAATTCAAACAATGTGAAACAAAAGGCAAAAGGTGAAAATAAGTGGTCCCCTTGCTTTCCTAATCATCGTTTGGGGTCAATTTACAGAACCAAGTCCTTTCTAGAAAACAAGTACGTGAACACTCAGGGCGTGCACACGCTTTCAGGACTTCCACAGAGACCCTCTGAAGCGGCTTAGTGTGGATGCGTCACCAAAAAGTAAGTGCAAATCAATACCTAGGTTATTTCTGTTATGTAACTCGGGTGGTTGTAGATGAATATCTGTGCCCCCTGCAATTTCGTATGCTGAAACTGCAATCCCCAGTATGATGGTATTAGGAGCATTGAGAGGGAACTAGGTCATAAAGATAAAACCCTCATGAGTGGGACTAGCTCCCTTGTGGGAGGAGATGAGATGGAAGAGCTTGCTCCTCTCCCTTCCTCCTCTCCACCACGTACAACTGGAAGGCAGCCATCTGATAAGCAGGAAGAGGGCCTTCATCGAGACAGACCGTGCTGGCCCCCTGAAACTGGACTTCCAATCTGCAGAACTGTGAGAAATAAATGTCTCATGTTTAAGCCACCCAAGCTATGGTATATTGTTCTAGCAGCCCAAGCTGACTAAGACAAGCATGTTCATTTCATTTGCCCATTTTTCTATTGAAATCCTTCACTTTGTATTGTTTATTGATAACAGCTTTTTATATGTTAAACAGAATAACACTCTCATCAAGGTGTTAAAGAAGCAAATCAAGGTTTTAACAAATCTGTAACCTCTCAATTTTATACTTCTACCATCTGCCAAATGGTGCAGTTTCCTATACAACCCACTTTAAAATAGAAGAGCAGATAGGAAGAGAAGTAAGGTGGAGACGTGATCTCACTGGAATGGCATAATTGCAGTCTGGCAGGGTTACTCTGAATGAAGTAGCTATCTAAGCGCTGAGTCTCTTGTAAAATGCTTTTGGATTTCCTCAGAGAACAATCTATATTACGCATTTTCAACAGCAGTTGCCTTCCATGGATAAGGCTACCTTCTGGTCACTTATAACTCTCCACCTAGGTTTATAAATCTAACATTCCCCCCCACCCCAGCATATTTCATGCACAAGGAGCCATCCCCTAGAAGGAATTTCTATGGGATTTAATTTACAGTAGCTTAGAGCCAAGTACCTCACAGGGGACATACAACTGACCTAAAGGATTCAGGAATCCTCACTGGAAATGCTATCCACTCCTGTAAGAGTATAGGTTTCTTTTTCCTTTTACTTTCTCACTATAAACTCCTCTTACATAGAAGTAAATCTGGCACTAACAATCATTCCCTTCTTTAAATGCATGAGGAAAGAACTTAAAACTTTCTTCTCTAATTATGTATTCTTGCATAATAAATTATCCCAAATTTACTAGCATGAAACAATAGCCTTCTTATGTCCCACGTTCCGTGGGTCAGGAATTTGGAAGGACTATCGGGAGAATGGCATTTCTCCGCTTCACAGTATCTTGGGCCATACAAGCAATGAACTGAATGGCTGGAGTGATGGAACTGGAAAAGCACGGGCTGCAGAATCCACGTCCAAGATTACTTGTTCATGCACGTGTCTGGCTCCTACGCCTGGTCACTACAACGATGAGTACTCAGGGTAGGTGCATTTCTTACCTATTGCTCATGTTTCAAGGCCAAGTATTCCTGGCAAACAAGGCAGAAGCTGGAGGGAGTCTTATGATCTAGTTTTGACCTCTCCTATCATCACTCTGCTCTACTCCTTTGACCAAAGCAATCAAGAAACTACCCAGAATCCAATACGAGAGATAGAAAGGCCCCTTCTCCCTGGGCAAGTGTCGAAAAACACCATCGTACTCCTCAGGTTATTCTGTAGAAGCATGTTTGAATTGGTTTCAAAGAAGGATAAGGTTTAGAAGTCTTTTCTTAGAATGCATCATGGGGAGCAGTGAGCTAAGGCACTCAAACCTGGTTTATTTCCACTGCTTTTGCGAAGTCTGCATTGATGTTTTTCTTGACACCTCATTTTGAAAGGGAGCTTGTTCTTGAACCCCATTGTTTTGTTGTGAACTGCAGCCAAATTTCTGATACGTGAAGAATTCCATTTTAACAACTGATAACAATATATTTTTTAAATTGCCCTTTCCCCACGGTTACCATCTACAAAATTAGTATTTCTGTATCTTTATCTAATGGTCATTTATTCCACTGTGCTCTTGTGTGTATATTAGGTATATTTTGCATGTAAATATTAGGTCTGTATGTCATAGAGCAGCAGTCTCAGTGTGGGCTCACCACTGGAATCACCGGGGGGATTATAAAAATCTTATGGTTCCGGCCATACCTACCCCAGGCCATGTAAATTAGAAGCCTGAAGAAAGAACCCTAGCTATAGCATTTTTTAAAGTTTTCCACATGTTTTAAATGTGCAGCCAGTATTATGAAGCTTGTCCATTCTCATCACTGTCCTTAGTAATAATCCTCCTGGTTGTATTCCTGGGTCTTCTAACTGAAATTTGGAATCATTCAACTTGCTAAGTTTCAAAAAACGGACCTGTGGAATGTTGATTGTAGTGTTTTAAATATATGGAATATTTTAGAGGAGAACTGTTTACCTTTACGACAGTAAGATGTTTCATCCAAAAACATCCTATTTTTCTTAGATCATTTTTGCATTTATTTATGTTATTTTATTGTTTTGAGCCTTTATTTAGATATTGTCTGGTACTTAAGTTTTTTTTTCTAGGCGCTTTAATATTTTGGATACCATGAATGAAATTTTTCTCACTTGTGTTTTTTATTGTTTTGCTGGGCCATATATTTACACGACAGACTTTTATAAACAATTTTGTAACTGGAAAGAATTGTAAATTTTGTTATACTTGACATTTTACCAATTGTTTTGACTTTTCCTGATAAAAATTACATTATCTAAATTATAAAGTATTCTACCTTTTTAAAAATACTTATACTTTTTATATTCTTACCTTATTTTATGTTTTCAAAATGAAAAAAATAAGAGTTCTTTTTATATTTCATTCAAAAAATGTTCAGTAACATTTTCCAAACTTGCAAAAAATTGATCATTTAATGTAATGTATGTTCTGCTTTTTTAGGGACAGTGGGACTTGGGACTGCCAAAGAAATAGCCATCAGAGGATAGAAGGTATGAGGGCTTGAACAGTACTCAATGATAAATGAATCAGGGGCATCCAACCTGCAGCCCAGAGGCTGCATATGGCTCAGGATGGCTATGAATGCAGCCCAATACAAAATCCTGAATTTCCTTAAAACATTATGAGATTTTTTGTGTGATTACATGTCGCAGTGTATTTAATGTGTGGCCCAAGATAGCTGTTCTTCTTCCATTGTGGCCCAGAGATGCCAAATGGTTGGACATCCCTGAAATGATGTTGGTAAAAAGTTTTTTAGAAACCTATTCCAGAGCAATTAAGGTATAACACAGATGAGAATGAAACAAATATTTAGAATGTTTCAGATATACTACTGTAAGCCAGTCATCTTCCAACTGCTTTTACCAAAACAGGTTCCTCTAAATACTAATTTTCAAACTAAGCACACACTAGAAGCGCACGAGATCCTACACATATGTGCATTCCAGAGTCCCACCCCTACAATTTTTGATTCACTGGGCATTCCGCAGGTGCAGGCCTTAGCAGAGCTGTGAGGGGTAAACCGTTGAGAATAGGGGAACTCTCGGCAATTTCTCAGTGATCCAGCAAGTAATTGAAGGATGCTTTGCTGTCGTACTGAGAATGTGAGTTGTCTTCTAAGTTGTGACTCCCAAAGTTTATTCATATACTGTCGGTGAAAATCAGGCTCTTCCACGGGGTCACGAGGACAGCATGCCAACCACTCATGCACAGGAGCCTGTGGTGTGCCGAGATGGTTTATTCAGGTGAAAATTTGCTCCTGGGTTTCCAGTATCCCATCTCCTTTTGTCCCACCATGAAAAACATTGAACTGTGTCTTCAGCAAGACCAAAGCAAAAGCCAATGTCCAGAGCTTCTGCTTCATATTAAAGCTTAGCCTTTTGGAGCCCGTGCCACTTGCTGTGGGCCCCTGTAGCTACTAGACCCACATGGTCACGTGTTCCTGGGTGAGAAAGTGTGTGAACGCACAGGGCAATTGCAGGTCATGAGCAACAAGTGGGGTGAGACAGAGTCTCTTTGTTCCCCTGGGATTACATTAGGTTGGGTTTGGGGTAAACCAGGTGTTTTTTTCAAAAGAACCAGCAAACTTCCAAAACTCTCATGAGCTCTGATAGGCCCACCCCCTAATTAGACTGACAGGCCTCTGTGGTCAAGCTCCTCTCCCTGCACTCCCGCCAACAACCCAGTACCAGGGTAGGAAAGGGAGGAGTGTGAATCCCGTCGGTGTAACAGTGCTGTAATCTCCTGGGGTGAAGCCATAGTTTGCTGGTGAAGCAAACAGGCTCATGCCCCCTAGTTTATTGAGCTCAATGTCCAATTCCCTTTGCTTCTCCTTTTCATTAGTGATTAGTTTATCTACAGTAATATACACACAAAACCCACTCATACATATTCACACACTTGTTTCTTTTTCCTTCTCTCAATTAAATTGGGATTAAGCCATAGTCAATATTTAATTACATGGAAATTTACCATGAAGACGTATAGAAGCTATAGTTGGAGACATAGTAAAGAAGATACTATTAATTTAAAGAAAACATGGTTGGCAAAGAACCACTACCAAAATTTGCATGTATACATAATACAGATGTTAACTCCATTGTCGTTAATAGGAGGACTTCTTAGTTTTTCATTTACAAAATGTTTTTAGATCAAAAGTCTGATTTCAAAGTGTTCATTCACAAGGAAGTGTGCTTATCCATGAATCTAAATAGGCAATCTGAATTAAGCAATTAAATGCAATGTGGGAAGAGCAGAAAGTGCACCGAAGTTTATTTTCATTGAAAGATGACTATCAGGGCCCTGGTTGGTGTGGCTTACTTGGATGGAACATCATAATGTAACCAAAAGGTCACAGGTTCAATTCCTGGTGAGAGCACATGCCTGGGTTGGCAGTTAGATGTCCAGGTTGGGGTGAATGTGAGAGGCAACCAATCTCCCTCTCCTCCCTTCCTTTCTCTCTAAAAGCAATGAAAAACTATCCTGAGTGAGGATTGTTAAAAAATTAAGAAAAGAAAAGAAAGATGATTATCAGGTTCCAAATTAAAACATGTATTCTCCAATCTGTTACTGTTTTCACGTCTTTTCCTTAACTGTTATATAGTAACACCTGCTTCCCATTCAGCTAAAAATGACTTCAAATATGTCACAGATGTGTTAGAACTGCCCATGAAAAATACACTTACTTTTTATTTACTTTTAACTCTGATATAGGCTGTGACTAAAGTAGAGTTTACAAATATTTTGGAAGACAGCCTTCATGCTTTACGTCTGCAGATACATATGACATTTTATTTATTGATACTTATCAACTGTTTTGTATTATATGTCATCTAATATCACATTTAGGAATTAAATGATTGGTAGATGAGAGTTACACTGGCATCCCTGAAAAAAGAAAAGTCAAAATTGCAACTTGGTGCACATGAACTTCAACAGCAGCAGGTCCATTCACTTGCACGCCTTCCAGCTGATGCTGTCAAAGTGCTTCCGAGCACCTGCTTTCACGCTCCTCAAAGCAACCACATTCCTGAGCTTCCACCCCCAGCTTCTGTCCAGTACTTCATTCTGGCAGCGGTATTCATGACGGGTAAAAATATTCAAACTAACCTCTGATAAATATTGCCTCGGCCCTCATTTTGCTTTAATCCTAATGAGTACCACTCAAAGCCTTGCTAAAAGGAAGAAGATAGTTTTATTTTTGAACACCATGATTGCTACAACACAGAGATGTATAATATGTATGTATTGGGTGAATACATACATGTATATATTATTGAATTGGACAAAAGATGTACACAACACACTTATATTCCTCTTTGGCTTTTTCCAACAAGAAGAATCTGAGAGAATAAGCATAATTTTATAGGTAATAAATATGTACAATTAACTAACCACAATCACACATGTTCAATGATATTACACATGTTTAAATGTTCCATATTTAAAATCAAACATAAATAAGTAGTATGGATGTGAATATACGAACAATTTTGAAATGACTTTTTAAAGTACTTCAGATACATTTCATTTACCATTTGAATAAAATCACTCTAAATTTTTTATTTTTCTCTTCTGATTTTTTTCTGTCAGAGAATCCTATGTTGAATTACTTTTTATGTACAAAAAATAAAAACTGTAACTGTAAAGGAGAGATTGATTTCTTGATGCCATATATTGTTTTATAATGTTATTTTCCTCCTCTAAAATTAAACTATCCTCTCTTGCTCATAAAAATTAAAGAAGAGTCGGAGGGGTGAAAGGACTGAGCAAAAAAGAAAAAAAAACTGGAAAAAGCTCACTCATGGACACAAACAACAGTGAGCAGATTGCCCGGGGAGGGGTGGGGAGAGGCGATGGAGAGTATGAAGGAATAAATGGTGATGGACAGAGACTTGACTTGGGGTAGTGAACACACACTACAGTGTACAGATGGTGTCTTGTAGACTTGTGTACCTGATTAACACACCTGTTTAGTGTGCTAATCAGGGACACCCCAATAAATTCAATAAAAAGGAAAATTAATAAATGAATGGGGATTGAATTTTCTCACTTAAAAATTGAAAATTAAACAAACAAGAAAACACTCAAATTCCACTTCTCAAACTCTGATTATTTTATTAATATAAATGAAAAAGCAGCTTTCTAAATATGTGTTCTGCTGTTGGATTTAATATGTATCTACTTAAAACCTCTTTTTAACTTTTTAGTACATTGACACATTGACATAAGCTTTATTTACCAACTCAAAATTTGGAATCACTTAGCTGCTTAGCATGTCCCATTTGTACAGTTTTGCTCTGTGTGCACGTGTACACCTGTGTGTGCTCATGAATCGTCAGTAGCACAGTATCCTTTATTTTGTACATGTTTTAATCTTATAAAATTAATTATGTAGTTTGCATTTTCAGTCAATGTTGTTTTCCATCCTCAACTTTTAGAAATACACATACACATGAATATGGATAATTCATTTTAACAACTGTAGCTTATTACCTTATATGATGAGTTTTATTTTGGAGATGTGTCCTGGTGCATATATATAGAAATTCCCCTGTGGCACCCATCCACAATCTTTATTCTAAAGAATTTCATCTTCCTTAAGCATTGGTGAGTGGTTATTCCATGCAGGGGTACAAATTCACATCCCCACTCCATGTTTCCAAGTTCCTTTTTCCCTGTGTCTTCTCAATCTGTGATATTAACAGATGGCAGCAATTTCAAAAATAAAGTAGATTAGTATATTGTAATGACTTGGGAAGATGGCCAGGATATACTTTATTTGTGGGGGGGACAAGTAAAGAGCAAATGACAAATTCAAATTGGCAATATGAGATAATTTTGGTCAAAATATATAATAAACATGTGTAGTAACAAATTGAAAAATTGAAGCTGATGCAGATCAAATGGCTAGAATAAGTTAGAATCATTACATCAGGACCAAAACCTAGGTGCCCATCAGTAAATGAATGGATCAAAAAACTATGGTACATTTACAGAATGGAATTCTACACAACAGAAAGAAAGAAGGAGCTCCTACCCTTTGCAACAGCATGAATGGAACTGGAAAGCATTGTGCTGAGTGAAATAAGGCAGGTGGTGAAGGACAAATACCATATGTTCTCTCCCTTAACAGGAACCTAAACAACAAAACAAACAAGCAAAATATAACCAAAGACACTGAAATAGAAAACAGGCTGACAGTGACCAGAGAGGAGAGGGGAGGGAATTTCACGGGGAAAGGGGAAGGGATCACAGGAACAAGTATTAAGGACACATGGACAAAAACTAGGGGGTGGGTAGAAATGGGAGGGAGGTTGGGAGGACTGGAGGGGTGGGCTGAGATGGGAGTGAAAGACAGAAAACTATACTTGAACAACAATTAAATTTTTTTAAAAAGGAGCATGAACTTGAAGTGCAAGACTGAAAGACCAAGCTTGATTTGTGATACTTTGTGTTACTTGAATTATATAACCAGTAAATAATACATATTAATTAGTTACAAAGTGATTTTTACTTTTTTTCAAAAAACTTTATTTATTTATTTATTTTTAGAGAGAAGGAAAAGGAGAGAGAAAGTAAGGGAGCGAAACATCAATGCAGAAGAGAAACACTGATTTGTTGCCTCTGGTACACACCTTGACTGGGGATCGAACCCATGACCTTTCGCTTTGTGAGACCATGACCAACCAACTGAGCCACATTGGTCAGAGCTGTCATAAAGTAATATATTTTTGTCAGTTAAAAAGTAAAGAAACCAAACACAAAGAATATTCGAATGTCCTTGTGAATAAAATATTCCCAGGAGTAGCCTCATTCATTCCAAGAGTAATCATGCCTCTAAAGAGATCAGCGAGGGTCACTGGGTCCACCATGTACGGTTGTGCACTACACAGTTCTAGCGGTGCTGCCCACGTAAGCACCTCTGGATGGCCCCTCCTAGAGTTGTGTCGTTTAGTGCATGACCAGGCTAGCGGTGACTGACAGTTTTTTTTTTAATATTAAATTTATGACAGCGTGTGGTATAACATATTTTTAAACTGTAAAAAATTGTGTTTGTTGTTTTTTTCACAGAGAGAGGAAGGGAGAGAGAAAAAGAGAAAAACATCTATTTGTTGTTCCACTCCTTTATGCACTCATTGGTCATTTCTTGTATGTGCCCTGACCAGGGATCAAACCTGCAACCTCGGTGTATCAGGACAACACTCCACCCAACTGAGCTGCCAGGCCAGGAGTACATAAATTTCTTGTAGGGAAAATCATTGCCAAAAAGATAAAAAACAAAACTCCCATTAAAGTGAATTTCTAAAAAGAAAACCCAATTCCCACGATATATTAGCTTTTAAACCTATTGTCATTGTTTCTAGGGTAATGGGTACACAACATCAGTTTGTGTATGCATTTTAATATACACATTTAATATGCATATATTGGCATATATCAACACATAATCAATGTTACTACCATTAATTTTTATATTTGAAAGTTGTTCTAAATAAAATATAGATAAATATATATATGCATATCAACATATATCATTTATAAATATATATTTATTAATTATTAGTCGTTTTTAATCGACTTTGTGATTTTAGAATTTTAAACAATAACAGCTGCCTTAATTGCTTACAGTATGGAAAATGCTGGCCTGCTTACCCGTGCAGGAATGCACATTTACCTTACATTTGAGAGAACATTTTTGAAAAGCTTACTAAAAGAAAGCCTCCGCTGGACCTGACTGTGCCCTGAAAGTGGCATTTGACAATGAGAAAAAAGAAGGTGGGTTGACGGTGATGTAAAACCTAATCTTATCACAAAGAAGGGAGTGGGTCTTAAACTTGACATCAAGGGGATTTGATGTGATGCGGAAAGGAAGTCAAAACCACGGATGTGACACTGGAATGATAAAACGTGGGAAAAGGAAATGCCGTCCTCAGAGTCCTGCAAATGATTGTTTCGGTGGGCCATTAAGCCAGGATGAGCCCCTCACAGGAGTGCCCATTGCTGCCTCCCCCTCTCTGATTTTGTCATGACTCTCCCTTGGTGATTTTTTCCATCACTGAATTTCAAAACCATACACATATGTCTGCATTTGACACCCTTGCAGTCCTCTGAGTAAATGCAGATTCCCATGAGCAGTAACTAGAAAGAATTAAAAAGCAAAGCATAGCCAATGCCTCCCAAAACCGGTTGCCTGCTTTTTGTTAAACCCGCCCAGATTACTCTTAGGTCCTGGGAAGAAGGAGTGGAGCTTGTTTTCATGGGTAGGGTACATTCTAGCAAGCGTGCATCACATGTTTCTTCTTGATTAAGAATGGTTATGTTCATTTGGAAAAAATGATCCTGAAGTTGACCACACAGTTCAGTTGGCTTTCTGATGGTTCCTGGCTTGGCTTGTGTATTGTGTAGTAGTCCAATTTCCTTTCATCTAGGTCAATTTATCTTTCTATAACACCACAACAAATGGCTCTCTGCTAAAGTCTCCAAAGTGATGTGCTAAAGTGTTTTCATTTTCTGCTTTGCTGCTGTAAGTAATTTAGAGCAAAATGAATTATTATGTTTATATCATACATTACATTTCTCGTGCATAATCTCCATGTTATTAAGAAAGGGATTAAATCAATTTTAGTTGGTCTGGTAGATATAGCTGTCTTTTCTAAATCTCTGGAGCTCATGATAGATTACTAATTGAATAATATTTCATAAATTAATATATATCATTTCAATTCAAATTTTGCTCCCCCAATTTATCCGATTTGGTATTAAGTTGAATTTTGCTAATTTTTAGTTATTTTTAAAGCTAGTAGATTTAATTAGGGAAGTCCTTAAAGAACATTTTTTCTATATTTATTAATTCTACATGTTACATAATTCTATGTTGTTATCCAAAATATATTCCTGACACATTTCTTAATATTGTTGGAAATACTAAGTTTCCACAGTGCTTTTCCTGTGGCAAATGTCTCCTGGGAGGTTTTAATTGTTTTCAGAAGTCTTCCAGAGATTTAAAAATCTTACAAACTCAAAGAAATTCCTGCTCCAATCTGAAATAAATAGCCTTGGTCCCTTCATAATAACTCACACGTAGAAAGCACAAAATAATTCATGTAGAAAGTACACAAAGTGATTCACTGTACTTTAAAAGTGAATCAAAATGAAAACAAATTGGATTATCACTCTGTGCGTGTCATCATTAGCTGCGCCTATCTTTCCACGCCATTATCTAATGAGCACTGTCTTTTCTCTACATTGCCCATGGCAGCGAATATCAAATATTTGATTCGGAATTCTGTATGGGCTTTCTAAATACATATGTTCTGGCCCACTCAGAAATTCTAAATCAGTAGCTCCAGGGTATGGTTTGGAAAGATGTCATCATTTGGGGGAGTATCGTGGCTGATTTTAATGCAAATTTTCTGCAGATTACACATAAAGATACACAAAAAAGGACAGCATATTTTGCTGTGTTTCTTAGGTGGAAGTATTACATATATTTTTCCCACTTATCACTCCATCAAACACAAGCTTCATGGAGGTGTGAGGGAACAGAAGTTTCATTCCTGTTTGCTGCTCTATCCTCAAAACCTAGGGCCTGGTCTATTTCAAGTGCTTAAATCATCACTGAAGAAAAAAATCATGTGAATAACCAAAAATATAAAAGACTGCTTCTGTTTCTCTGCTGTTGACAAGAGCTTGTTGACCAGATCTTATTTGTATGAATCCCATGAAGCATAGTAACTTATTTGTAGAAAAATCTCCCAAAACAATCTGTTGATTTATTAATGTGCATTGCCTAAGTGATCTACCACTAGTATCATGAGAATTCTGTGATATGCTTTAAAATATTTTTTTGTAGTTCAGAGGATCTTGAATAGTTTTCCATGGGAAACAGAGCACCAAACTTGTTCTCCTCCTGCATACACTTCATTCATAGAATCTACAAGAAGGTAGAACAGGTAAGAAGATACAGTAAAACACTGAATTGAGAAAGACTCATCAATGGCTTATTTAGAAGAGCTACATGCTCTTCCTGTTGTGTGCGTGTAGACAACCCACCCCAGAGAGGTAGAAGGAAGCAGAGCAGTATGTAAGCTGAGACTGAACCCTCAGTGCATGCTGTAGTGCCCCATCAGATTTACTTAAAAACATGTATTCAAAGCTAAAATTATTAAGAGTTTTTCAAGGGATATTTGATAGCTACAGAACATTAAACCCCAAGGGTGGGTTTTGTTAGCACCAACATCTCTGTGCCAGCCATGGTCCTACGCCCTGAGTGTCAAGGTTTCCTACATTTTATTTGTGTAGTATCAACATATACCACTTCGTGGATAAGCCACAAGTGATAAGCACACAGCTGCTGATGTAAGGTCTATAACCCACAGTGAGCAGATGCAACAGTGGATGTGGCCCTTTTAGGTTTTCTTGAAAGGAGGTAAATGACCTGTAGACACTGACTGAGCTGCCCCGGTGTTAACTAGGCTGCTGAAGAGCTGCTGGCAATTGATCAAGAAGGTAACCCCTAGTGTCCTCACACTGAACTCCTTCTTTTCATAACCTTTACCTCCTGCAAGATCATTTGTCAGCCTTCCTCCCAGGGGACAGGAAGCACTGGATTGTCTCATTCCTCCTCTCTTCTGTTGTCAGCTCTGCATGACGCTATAGATTGTGTGCCCTGTTCTCCTCTGCTCTTTCATAATGACTTCAGAAGCCTGTTTCAGACATAATGAAAGCCTTTAACAATTACTTTTATCTCATTGTTCTTCTCATAAAAATGCTAAAGCTCCTTAAGGCAGTGTGGTTTCCTTTGAAGGACTGGAGAAAAGATATCTATAAGGTGGTTGGGAAAACAGGCAATGGTCAATATACCAAGATGCAATCGTGTAAACACATATGCATGTGAAGAATGTTCTCCAAAAAGTCTTTGTCATCCTAAGCATCAGTAACCACTTTTGACCAAAGTCTGTTTGCTTCTGTAGGACACACGTTAGGTGGACTTTCAAGACGATGATCATAATGTTGGAGCCTGTTCTTAGAAAAACAAATGAAGAAGACTCTGAAATATATGAAGAGATGCTCAAACTAAGTCATATGAGGATAAATAGAAATTAAAACTATATCGTTTTCACCTGTCAGATGCAAAAATTGGACACTAGACATTGTTGGGAGATTATTGTTCTTATAATGGATTTTTGTGAATCAAGACCCAGATTAGATTCATACATAAGCAATCATTTGACATACATCTAGGGTTCCCCTTTAACATTTATTTTATTTGCTAGAAATGCTTACATATCTCACTGATGCAGACACTGACCAGCAGTGTCTGTGGCACTGTGGATGAGATGAGACAAATTCACATGGACCACTGAAGTCCTGTGGAGGAAAAAGGATGGCACAGCCATTCTCTCAAGGGGAGCACACCTTGGAGTACCTTAGCCACTCTCTCCTGAGAAGAGCACCGCAGCCCTCGCTTTGACAAGCTTTTATTGGGTTTAATTTGCACAGAAATACAGGGTGAATACATAAAGCTCATCAATCATTGTCAGGCAGAAATGATTAAACAATCAATCATTGTCAGGCAGAAATGGTTAAACAATAGATAACATTCAAAGAACTCTGAGGGTGTATTCTGAGTCAGGGTCAGGTAGTTAAAGGCCATAAAACTTTGGGGAACAAACACACTTTATGCTTGGGCCCTTATCATTTAAATTGAGGGGATTAGCAGAGTAGGTTTCATAGGATTTTATGCATTCTTTCTTAGGCCTTATCGCCCTGGAGAACCTACACTTTCCAGCACAGGGCTGTACCCACCTCCGGCATTGTTTCAGGCTTAAGTCAGGCAGGGAATGTAAGGCAGCCAAGAGATTAGGAGACTTTTTGCAGACAGAATGAGGACTCAGGTTATGTCAAAGCCAAGGGGCTTTCCATCACCCCCTTTTGCTATAGCCCCCTGAGTCTTTCCTTGAGGGCCCCTTCACGACCATGCCTGTCTTAGGTTGTCCCTCCTTTGAGGAATCTTACCCGTCTTTGGCTAACCAGTCATCCTCCCAGAGCCAAACAGGGTGAGGTGAAAGGGACCAGAGGCAGTACCCCTACAAGGCAGATAAGCTTTGTCTCCTCAGTGGCTTATGGTCCTAAGATCTTTTTACTAAGCTTTAGCCACAAGAGATCACAGCTTCTGAAACCAAGCAGGGTGATTCCCAATATCTCACACTAACTGTCACTGGATATTCTGGCTCATTCCTTGCCAGGGGGCAGCAGCTGGGCCTGCAGACCCCTTGAGTCCCATTTGATCACCTTGAGCATCTCTGAGTGCTAGCCAGGACTAGCATGCTGCCGAGAAGCAATGGCCATGTGTGCACTGTTTCAGCAGTTCCCACAATTACATATGATCAAATTCCTGTTTTAAAAATCTCATGTTCTATATCATTCCTAAGAGTTCTGTGTTTCTAACAGAGCCTTAGAAGGACCTTTGAAAGGCCATCTTATTCACTAGCCAACTCAATTCAGAGCCCTCCAAAACAGTCTGACAGAAATGAACTATGAAACAGAGCTAAAGGCCTTGGGGGAAACATATATTTTACATAATAATATATAAACTATGTAATACAATAAAAATTGTATAATTTGGCTAAAGTTATCTCATGCTAATGATAATGCAGATTTCACCAGCAATTATTATATTTCTCCATGATTTTGCAGCTTCCAACTTGGTCACCTTTCATCTCTTTTAAAAATTTTTCCAAAATGTTTCATTTCTTTCAATATTGTATTTAAATTTGTTTCCTATAATATTCTTTTTTCTCTTTTAATGAAGTTATATTTCAGAGACTATATCAATGATATGTTTGAATCTGCTATCCCTTCTGTAAATTGTTTTCGTCTTTTCTTCCTTGCCTTTTCCATAATAGCTTTCTCCACGTGTGGTTTAAACTTGATTATTTTAAGAAATAGGTAAATTAGATGATACTTGTCCAGATAAAATATATAATACTTAAATTAACCCTTCATTCATCCATCCATTTTCTTATCCATCCAATGCTGAGGTCAACCATAGGCCACTCACTGTATAAACACTGTATAAACACTGGGGACATAGGAGTAGAGAGTTCTAGAGGGCTCTTATTCCCTCAGAGCTGAAAATGTATTTGATAAAAAACCATTAAATAAATAAATAATTTTAGCTGTGACAATGTTCTGGAAGAAATAAACATGGTGATATGAATAAACATAAATAAACAATGGGTAGTCAAGGAAAGTGTCTCCATAGAGGTGACCATGGTTTTAGATTGCTTCACAAATCAAACCATTTATTTAAACATCCTGAGGAAAAATGAAAATATAAGACTCTCTCCCCAGCTCACTTTATTAAGACTTACCTTACAGATTTTCATTCAAAAAACAAATTTTAAATAATCTTGAAATATAATAGAGAGGTGAATTGAAGGAGGAAGATGGGAGACACTGGAAGTGTTACCCTAGGTCTCTCCACATAAAACATGGACCGAGAAAGTGGAGGTGTCTTTCAAATCAGTCTTGGAGGTAGCACAAATCATTCTAGCCATTTTAAGTAGAAACAGATCTGATACTAAAATTTAGGTGCTCACCAAATTGTTGGAAGGGCTACAGGTTCAAACTTGAGATTGGGTTCCCACAACATTGGTGACATTTCTGAGGTAGCAACCAATTGACCCAAATCCCAAAAAAGTGAGGAATCAAGAGACGGTGGCTCTGATTTATGATTGCAAGAGGTGAGGATGGAGGGAAAGGAGGAGCTCATGATGGAAGCGAGTGTGATTATGAAAAGGCAACATGAGGCATTTTCGTGATGGTGGAATATTCTGTATTTTGATCACATTAATGTCAATATACTAGTAGCAATGTTGTATTATAGTTTTTTTTAAAATGCTGTCTTTGGGGAAACTGAGTATTTTGGATCTCTCTGTATTATTTCTTCCAATTAAATATGAATCTACAATTACCACAGAATAAAATGTTTAACATAAAGTAATGCAGTCTTACATGAAAAGTGTGATATGATAGGGTGGTAGACAATACATTATAGCTTAAAGTCATGGAAAAAACAGACAAAGCTTACAGAGATTTTGAAATTTACCATTAGGGTACCACTGTGTCAGAGGAGTCTGCTATACCATGCACATACTTTTTCATTTTAAAGAGCAAGACTTTTATATTTTCACCATTTTTCTTATAGTAAGGCCATTAAATCACATTTCTTTGGATCATATTTGAATGTAACGTGAGAGATATTTTTTTCTGTTTTAAATCCAACTACACCAGCTAAAGGTTAAAATATTTCAGCCAGGATAAGGATGAAGTCTGATTTTCTCATAATCCCATGTGATATAGTTTTTAATTTATGTCAGCACTTTGTTTCACCCTCACTGCTTCATCACAATAAAATGGGTGGGCGTAGACCCCAGAACAGGAGTACCACCAGGTTGCGCTGCTCTGATGCAGAAGGGGCTGCAACCCAAGTATTAGGAAGTGTTAGGTTTCTGTAAGTGACAATGTCTATGGAAATTGCAATGGGTTTTACTGGATGAAAAACTTTGAAGAGTGCACATGAACTTTTTAAGCAGTGCATGTGCATCTACCATGAGATCATAAGGCATCATCAGTGAATAATTTTAAATGAAGACTGTTTTTAGGAAAAGTTTTATTTAGTGCAATTGAGAACTCTGAAGTGATGTGCTTAATATGGAAATATCTTCTCCAAGTTACTTTGGGTTCAAAGTATTCTTGCAAATGTGTGTTAACTCACTTTAAATAATATTGAATGAAAGTACATATTTTTTCTGTCTTACTCCAGAAAGTTGAACCTATTATTATTGTCTTGAGGAACTGAAATGTGTAATTGTATTTTCAAAGTGAATTTCAATGAATATTGGTATTTTAATATAGAAATATTTTTGAGTGCAGAAGTAAGCATTGGGATAGCAAAACAAAGCTCACCGGAAATATGTGAACTAACTGAACAACACATTTTTTTAAACTTTTTTATTGATTATGCCATTACAGTTCTCCCATTTCCCCTTTCATTCCCCTCCACCCTGCCAACCCCCTCCCACCCACACTCCCCCTCTTTAGTTCATGTCCATGTATCATAATGAACAACACATTTTTTTAAAGTAACAGTTAAAATAAGGAATATCTATGTCATCTCATTAAGTGATAAGACCTTAACAGAAGTTCAATACATGTCTCATAGTAGCATAAACTACAGGCTGTAGGGTCAAAACCTCTCCTTAAACTTAACACAACTGTAACTTGTAGAAAATTACTTAACATCTTTGAACTCCGATTTCTTTAGCTGTGAATTTGCAGTGCCTATCTCACTTAGCACCTGGAAGATAAAATAAGTTAACACTTTTAAAACTCTTACCACCGCCTCACTTTGAGTAGGGGCTCAAAAAATATGCAGCACAAGAGTCAAAGGCAAGTGCGGCTGCGCCCTCTATTCAGAGAAAACGGTTTGCCCTCTTGCTCATCGGGTAGCACAGGCGTCAGCCGTTTTCTTTTAGATTCATTCTCAGAATCACGTTTGTTGCTGGTTAAGAAACAGGATCCTTTGGGAAAACCACTGCAGATTTAGAAATAAGGAAAGAGGCAAAGAGGCATATGTTAAAACAAAGGTGTAAAGACATTCAGCAAAATTCAACATCAAAACCCAAAGGGCACGATTTCCCTTCACTGCAGTGGTGCTACAAAGGGTTAGCCACCATGATACATCACGCGTGCTGGAGCCAGTCTCCTGTGTCACACATGATTCTGTCAATTTGCTAGCACCTGCCAGACTCCTTGCTATGTGGTTAGGTTAACAGTTCTCCAGGAACAGAGCTTTTAATCCTAAATTCCCTTCTTTCCTGCCAATTAGTGCTAACTCTACAGCCACATGCACACTAGTCATTAGCCAGTTGTGCATGGCACTTTGTCCTTGGCCACCACAAAGACCAGCCCTCTGAGCAAACGAGTCCAGGACATACCTTAAGAGCCAGCCATTGAAACTTGGGCAGAAACCAAACCCCAGATATGCTAGGTAAGGATTCTTTATTTTCCAAGGATGTACCACCTTGTTCCTTCATTTCACAAAAGGATTCACAGGTAAAACTTAGAAGCCATAAAATGCTTGCCTCTTAAAATAAGCGGACTTGACCCTGAGGGAGAAATGTCAGTTTAATAATTTCCCAAGTAAGAAGGCACAAGTTCAGAGGGTATGATTTGCTAGTCATTCTGTTTAAAACTGGGAAGTGACCCAGCGACTTATGTTAGGTCTTACCTGACCAAACTGAGTTCCGAGAGGTATTGCAAAAGGAAGACTTGGACCGATGTCATTGTGCCACCCGTGAATAATTAACCCGGCAATGCTCATTCTAACCTGCAATTTGTACAGGCTCCTCATATTGTGATATACAAAAAATAAACACACTATACACATAGGTGACATGCCTGATAGCAATTATCAGGAGAAAAAAAGAATAGACTTGCTTCTAAAGCTCATTTCTTTCCATTGGACACAGTGTATCTAAATTTTAAAACCCTCTGATGCTGTCAACTGAGCTGCTTAGTTATATGCATTCACTGGGAAAAAAAGGAATCAACTGTTTGAGATCAGCTGGAAGCAAAAATAGTTTTGAGGATTAAAAGAGAAGTTTTGCCTGAGACAGTGAAAGTGGGAAAGAAGATGATGAGACTAGGAACAAAAAACTGGAATGAGCCGTGAAACAAAGTGTTAGTTGGAAGTCACTTTCAATTTTACAATGTGGCAACAAATTTTAGCAATGGCAGCTGCAATTAAGACCACAACTGAGATATTTAAAATGCATATATACATATATGAGAAATATAGGAGACACACATATTTTAGTAAAACTGTTTAGAGATGTATGCTTAACATTGTAATATTGATATTTTACCAGTCAACAAAATTAATAAATGTATTAACATACCAACACTGAAAAAATCAATACTTCTTTTCAAATTAAAAATGTGTTATTTTATCATATAAATATATTGACATGAAAAAACAAGAAATACACATTTCAAAATGCTTTATAATAGTTTTATTATTGAACAGCCCAATGAACAAATGATTTTTCAAAACCTATGAAAAAAAATTCCTGACCTCAAGTTTGAAACAAAATTTTAACTGATGAATAAATGTTTTTCTCCTCCATTATCCCACTGAGTAGGGGTTGAACGGTTTGATAGGTTCCCTTGTTTGTTCAAGGAATGTTTGGAAGATTCTCAACTGCGATCTGAAAAATCTACTCCTGGAGGATGAGTTAGCACCTCTTCTCAGTTGTGCTGCTGTGTTTCTTTGGTTCTTATTGATTCTCTTGGATACGATGTTATCCTCACCCAGAGGAATATGTGTTTGTTTCCCTGATGGCTCTTACTGTGTCTTCATGACGTGGATTCTGCTCTGTCCCCCGGGGGCTCTCACGTGTTGTGAGGTGTATGTCAGATCCTGATTGAATCCAGTAAGACAAGGCTTGCTTCAGAAACAGAGATTAACAAGGAGCTGTGAACCTTGGGAGGAAGTACAATGCTGCTCAGACAATATAAATGTACATCAAGTGCTACCGGGAGATTGTTTTAAGACATAAAACATGAAGGCTTAACATGCTCAGATTAGTGGCAACATAATATGCAACAATTTGCAATCCTTTTCTTTAAACACTGTTTTTTAAAATGTTGCGAGAGGCAGAGTCATGAACTACTAAATATATGTTGAAGCATCCTAAGAATTTTATTACTTTATGAATTTGTTACTTGAAAAATGGAAGATAAACACAAAGGATTTATAAACAAAGAAAAATTGTAGCTAGGAGTTTGGTAACAAGGCTTCACTTAAAGAAATTTGTGAATATTCTTTCTAAGATTTCCAGTCAATCCCAGTATCCACATGAATTTGGCATATTCATTTTTTTCTTTTTCTTTTTTTGTTGTTGTTGGTGGTGTTGTTTTCAATCACCTTAATCTAGAGTCTGAGATGAGAAAGATATGAACAATTATTATTGGTAATAAATGAAATATTTGACTGCTGGAACAAATGCCGGTAAAAGCACTTTAGTTCAGAGTTAGGTTTGGAGTGATAATATGTTGAAATGCCTTTTCATTTCAGATCTAAGCAATCGAAGCAGACGCGGATTGGCATCGGATCGGCAGGTCTGGCCCACGTGAGGCCTCCCTGCTGCGCTGGGGCTTCCTGATCAAGTGCCTGAAGCCCATGGAGAAGGAGTAGGGACCAGACACTTCCAAGGGACCTGACTTAGGTTCAAGTTGCTCAAATCACATGACTCTTCTGCCTCTCAGGACCACCAAGCCTCTGTCAAAACTTTTATTAAATTTAGAATATGGTGTATTGGATTCCTCTAAAAAATTCAGTATTCTAAATTATCTTAGAAAAGATGGGGAAATTGAAATATACTATACTATACTATACTATAATAAACTATAATATAATAAATATAATGTATAGAATATAATTAATATAATATAATATAACTGCAAAAAGACATTGGCAAATTAACTGCTTTTACACATAAATTTAATCTTTCCAAGGTTTAACCAAACAGAAAATTGCTTTGCTTTCGTATCTACTGAAAAAGAATTAAAAAATGTTATCCTTTTTGCAAGACAGCTATTAACCATAGAAGATACTAAATCCCATTTTATTGTAATAGTGTTAGTGCCCATTGTCACATATTAATTCCTCTTAGAAGCAGGGCACAAAAATCTAGAAATGAAGATTCCATTGTAATATAAGAAAACAGTGTTACATTACACCTATCCTCTTCCTAAAGTAATACTCTGGTATCCAAGAGGCAAATTACGTAAACAAAACTGAGGGAAAGCCAGGAGAGGAATTCCACACAAAGCTAATGCCAGCTTTCAGTAGTCATTTAATACACACACACGCACACGCTCCTAAAATAATCCCAGCCTGTGGGAGGAGAAGGAATGACAGCTGCAGTGAAAACAGTACCCATTCTAAACCTAAAGTGTCTGAGTTGTTTCTGTCACTAGCCAATACTATAGCCTTGGTCATACTTCACTTCTGTGAGCCTTGGGTTCCTTGAATGGGAAGTGAGAAATTCGATTTGTAGGATCCCTTGCATTTTTCCCGGTTGTGCCAACTCGAGGCATCTGACAATGATCCGCAATGTGCTCCAAACGTGGTGCTGGGAAATGATCAGACTTCATGGCCAAGTGCCGTCAGGGAGACCTGTACTTGGGATGTGAGGGTGGAATATCTTTTCACAACTGTATAAAAGCTTTAAGAACAAAACTCTGCTATGAAATACTAAGAAAGAACCGTATGTGTTTTCTCAGTGACTGAAGGATTAATTTTTACTTCACAGAACTTCAGCAGTCACAATGGACGTACCATCTTACTCATGTCACCTTGCTTCATGAGTAAGCATTGAGTGCCCTCTTGGAGCCTTGACTTGTGACATGCAGGCAGCTGGCCAGTCGATGCATCGATCGGTGTGGGCAATGAAACCCAGAAGGCGTATTCTGCAAGATAATAGGTGTGGACTTGCGAGCAAGTCAGTTTTAGAGTGACTTCCAAATATGTGAAATGATGTTTATAGTACTTTTGCAAAGATAGTGAGTTTATTTCAAGTCCTTATGTCACACTGAAATCCTCCATTTCAAAAAAAGAAAAAATGTATCAGCTCATGTTCCCATCCTTTGAGAAATGTATCAGTGCATCTCACAAACCTCGAGAGAGTAAACAAGGTTGTCTTTTTACATTAGGGGGCAGACAGTGTTAAGTTAAGGATGATTTTATGCAAATCATTTATTTGAACAAGACTGTTCGCTACACACCTGTCTTAGTCAACTCAGGAGGCTATAACAAAATACCATAGATGAGGTGTTTTGAAAAACAGGAATTTGTTTTCTCAGACAGAGCTCTGGAGGCGAGGAGTAGATCAAGGTTCCAGCTGGTTCAGTGCCTGGTGAGGACTTTCTTCCTGGTTTGAATAACAGACGCCTTCTTAATGGATCCGCACCCCATTAAGACAGAGAGTGAGCTCTCTGTGCTGTCTCTTTGTACAAGGACACATCCTACAGGCTCAGAACCCTCCTTAATAATCTCTTTTTTATCTTAATTTTTTCTCTGCTCCAAATACAGTCACACAAGGAGTTGGAGCTTCAGTTTATGCTTTCCTATTTGTATACATCACATTAACATTTTTGTCTCTAGCTTGATATATAAGCATATTGTAGTCCTACTACCACTTGAAACTCCGGTTGCTCAATCCCACCTGGCACTCGGAGTCTCATGATGTGTGTCTCAGAACCATATACCTGAGAAAAGAGGGAAACATTCATCTATTGATGCTCACCCACCACGGACAAGAGTCTTGCTACAGCTTGTTAACTCTCCTACACTTTCGTGATGGACATTGGCTCTGCTGAGTGAGTGTTCCCACGGGCTTTTCACCAAATGGTGCCAGAAGTGCCCAGGCCAGGGAGACAGAGGCTCACAGCGAGATATTGCCAGGTTGTGCCTGTGTGGGATGGTTTAGCACAGCAGTAGCTGGAATAGGAAGTGAATTCAAGAATCCCTGAATTGGTGACCAAAAAAATCCTTTAACACTCTTCCGTTGAAAGAGAGGGGGTCTATGTCTTCTCTCCTTGAATCTGGGAAGCTTCATACTAGAATGTAGAAGAAGGGATGCCGTGTCAGTCCAGGCTTGAAGAGACTGGCAGCTACCAGTTGGCTCTGTCTGTTGGGATAACACCCCTATTGGAATAACTGTCATTCTGGGAGAAGTCCATGTGAGGGAAAAACCATATCTAGACAATGTGGTCCACAGTGTCAGCTAAACTCTCAGAGCCCACTCAAAGGGCAGCAAAGGGAGTGCACCATCCTGGACATCCAGCCTAGCCCCAGCTGCCACCTGGTATTAACCACATGAGAGAATCCAAATGAGAATACCCATCTGAGTCCACTCAACCCACCAGCTGTGAGAGACAAAAATAAATCATTGTCATAAGGCACAAAATAAGAGCACAAAATTGGCATGCTATTAATAATTTTTATGTAACATTTAATGTGTGAAAGGTCAATAATAATCAATTTTTTAATTTTTACTTATAATTAAGACTTTATGTTTTACATGCTCTTATTATGTTTGTTGTTGCAGCATATTTTGAGAGAGATGCCAGTGTATTCTGAGCTCTCAATGACAGAGATTTTTGCCTAATTCTTTCCTTCATTTGTGTATCTCCTGGCCCTCCCCCAATACTGACACACAGTAGACATTTAAGACTCATCACTTAACATAGAAAAACTTCCCCTAAATGTATTAGAGTCAAAGCAAAAAAGCACAGAAGACCACCAAGTAGGAAGGCCAGGGAAAATGATGGCCATCTAAACTTTGTTTATAATAAATGGATGAAATATTTTCTCCTAAATTTTTCTATGATTTAAACTAGTCTTTGTAACTTCCTAATCTTAATCAGTAATTAAAAATCTATTCTGTGAATTACAGACTGTTCCAAAAAACTATTTAATTTGCCCACATTTCTCTAGACATCACTAAATTAGGGGGCATCCCTATTGCAGACCAGTTTTTACCCAAACTACCCATAATATGACCATTGTTTTTCTAGCGGCTTAACAATAAGATTCATTATACAATATTTATATATTTGTATTATGACATCCATCTTTGCTGGGAGCTACATTTAACTAATGTGCGTAGGAAGCTAGGATACAGTCCACAAAATGGCCTGAGGCACTGAATGAAACTTGGAATTGTCAATTATTGCTTCTTTCCACATTGAGGAAGAAAATATCTGTGGGATTTTCACCATTTTTCCTAAATAAGCTTCTGATCGTTGAAGTTTGATACATAGAAACATTCCTCTGTTTTGTGATGTGTTTGTATTCAATTACTATTGAATGCACCATGTTTTCATTTTACATCTCAGGATGGCACAGGACAATCATAATACTTAACATGTATTGTTGCTGCTTAATGATTTTTCTATGGAGTGAAACAAGTGCGATCTTCACGCCAAAGAGCTCCATGAAATTATTTCTGGTTTAAGAATTAAAGGGATGAAGATACAGTATTCTTTAAAGTGAAAAAAGTCACATTTTAAGCTGTGTAGTATTCTGACGTTAGGTAATTATTTATAGTTCATGTCAAGTTGCACTGTGTTATTAAAGTCTCTCTTCACTGACATTCATGCTAACAATTATTTTTCTATTTACTACGTTTTTTCTACTTACTAGTCATTTTTAATTTGTCATTTATTTCTACGTACTAATCATTTTTTACTTACCAAAACACGTGTGTGCTGCAGAATCCAGTTTCAATCACATGCACACACACACGCACACACACACACACATGCTCTGCAGGCACTGACCATGGAACAGAGCGTGGTTTCCCAGCCCCCTCTCTGTTTCTGGTCCTGTGGCAGTAGACTGACCAGCGGGTCCCTCATCTCCTATAAAACCCAGGGTCCCTTTCTTGGTGCTTCTCTCCTCTCTAGTACTTGTCGGGACCTCAGAAATGATGACTTCTCAGAGCATTTATGCCTCCCACAGCCAACTTCTGGTAGATGGGTGTGGTGATCTATTATATAATTATAAAATAAATTTAGAAGATAAGCATCACCAAGTAATTGTTGAATTTTGCATTTTGTACTATCTAATGATATTTCCCCTTATTTGGTTGTTAGACTAGGAGTCTCATTTCTCCACAAATATTTTGCTGAAGTATTTTCATCATAGATGTAAAGAAATGATAATAGTTATTAAGAAAAGAAGCTTGGTAGGTAGGGGTCTAGGCATAACAGAGAATTTTGATCATAATGAGCATTCTAGCAGTCTTTAGCAAAAGTTTAACACTATACGTATTTGAGAAATTATCTTTACTCATTATAATATCCGGTACATCATGTTATAATTAAAATCATGTCATTTTTTCCATTATAAATCACTATGTTAGAGACTCATAAAACAGCTATAAAATGAGCTCCAGGTTCTACTTGGCATATGAAATATTACCCCAAGAGAATTTACGTTTTTTTATTTTATTTTTATTTTTATTTTTTTACAAAACCACCTTTCAGGTCTTTTTAAAAGGAAGCAAAATTCAAGTAGACATTTTTTTTCAGGTGCCTTTTTTGCACTTCATAAATCAAAACCAGTCTGGCTTGTTAAAACCCAGATCATGCAAGTGCTGATTTAGGAGAAGTAATCATTTGGAGTGCTTCAAATAGCTCCTTTAAAAGTGCCTTAAATAGTTTAAACATTACATGTGGTCACTAAATATCTTAAGAGTTTTATAAGCCACCTACTAGGAAACCTTTTGCTCCTTCCTTTCCAGATGGTATTAAAGACCTTAATGATGCCAGCCAAAGTGTAGTGTAAGGCACTTTGCTATTAGAGGTGTGATTCACTATTTCAAAACTTCAGGTTCCGCGAGACAGCTCCCTATGGCAAGTCATGCCAGCCTATCGGTGGAGACTTGCCCACCTGTGCCCAGAAGGCATGCACAGTCTCAGCCTGGCCGGTTTACACTTGCTGTATCCATCTTGTAAACTTCAACCAAATGGGCATTTGGAGTGAGACTTTACAGTCTTCTAAATAATATAAAGAAAATGCTTTCCCAAGGATGGGCATAGCCCAAATGTAAATTAAGATCCTGTTGCTCTAGCAAGACTCAACTGCAGAAGCAAATAAAAAGTGAATATGTAAAAATCACACTTTAAATAGAGCCAAAAGCTAAGGCAGTTCATGAGTCAACTTTGGTCTCAGTGATACTGAAATCTGTTTTGTTTCAAGTAAAAATCGAATTGACTTTTACGGCGAGAGAACTGATTTTTCAGTGGGCTCTTTCCTGCATGAATGTCCTTCAAATATGGAGAAAGAATGTGAACAGTGGGCTGAACTCAGGTCTTTATCTGTGCTCATTAATAGCATTCCTTTTGCTAAGGGGTTCCTGTTGTGTGGGCCCAGGAAATGCCCCTGTTTATTGGATTCTCCCCAAGTCTGAGGCTCTATGCTAGGTGCTTTTATTCATGCTCTCTCACTTGATCCTCATAGCAGCCTTGTGGTCAGTACTAATTTGGCCTCCAATGTAGAGGCGAGGAAGTTGAGGGACAAAGAATGTAAAATAATTTCCAAATTATGCAGAGCTGATATTGAAACTGCCAAATTAGGGAGAGCAGATTTGCGTCTGATTCCAAATGAGTAACACCTATACTATGGTAATTGTATGTTTGGTGACAGCTCCCCAAACACCTCCTTACCAGTTGAACTGATGGAAATTAATTAACCTGGTTATTTATTTTTGCTGTGCAAATAGAGTTCACTTTCAAGTGAGAGTTGGACATTTTCAACTTCGACACCAAAATAGCTCACGCACAGACAGCACAAACAGATGGCAGCAGGAAAAATATCGTTTCTGCCCCCGAGGGCCAATCAGCACAATAATCCATTCTGGGAAGAATGGGATAGAAAGGGTGTGCCTGCATTACAGCCTGGTTGGAAATTGTTGACACTCTTCCTATCTAGGGGTGGATCTATGTCCCCTCACTCATTAGGGTTGTAGTGTTTCAACCAATAAAGGATGGCTGAAGTCACACTGTGTGACTTCCAAGGCTGAGTTGTGAAACTCAGTTCTGTCTGATTTACTGGCACCCTTGCACTTTGATCCTGGGGTCATTATGTAAGAGACTCAAATACCCCAAGGCTGCCAAGCTGCGAAGAGGCCCACAGGGGAAAACCACATTTGACGCTAGAGAGGCTGCTCTTCCCAATAGCCCAGTTAGCATGTGAATGAAAAACCTCCAGACCGTTCTAGCCTCCAGCTGTTTGAGCCACACCCAGGTATTTGAGCCTTTCAAGTAAAGGTCCCAATCATGACGGAGCAGAGAAACTCACATTTGGTCTGCCTTGTGTGAATTCCCGACCCGCATAATCTGTAAGCATAATAGTTATTTAAATTTAATGCCACATATGGGGTGATTTGTTACACAGCAATAGATCAACAGGGCCATTAGTCAACACTTTATAAATCAAAATTATTCAACGGTTTTTAAAAGATTAAGTTTTGCTTTGGATCAGACATCAAAATATCCATTCGTTTTGAACATGGATCTGCTTCACACTAGCTAGGAAGAAATGTACACAGAGCAAACAAAGAAAAAGAGAGAGAAAGGGCCCATGGGCACAAACAGCAGTGTGGCACTTGCTGGGGGTGGGAGGTGGAGCTGAGAGAAGGTGTAGGGGGGATACATGCTAATGAAAAAATACATTAAAATACATTAAAAAATAAATATACATGGCAATTTAAGCTAATGACATTTTATTGTTGAAATAATTTATGCATACATTTTTTTTAGGTTTCTGAACTAAAATGTGTTCTCTCACATGAACTCTGCCGTGGGGCATGTTGAGAGGATAAACATGAATCCATTTAAAATATAACAGCTGTTTTTAAATACACATGGACCAGGAAACACAATATTTTATTTAACAAGGCAACTAAAATATTAAAGATGAATGAACAGATTTTGAAGAGAATTCATTTTTTAAATAACCAGAGCAGTATAATCTCTGTAATTAAAGTGAATCCCTATCTGTACATCTGATCAGAGAGCTGTGATCAGATCCCAGGGGAGGAGGAGGGAGGGGCAGTAGCGGGAGGCTGCCTGAGACAACGGTAAACTGTCTAGAATGGGATCGGCTGAGAAGCTAAGAAGCCTCCAGAGCACATGGAATTATGGGTCAGAAGATTTAAAATAAAAAGAGGGCAGAGACCAGCTCTCTGGCTCTCCCTTTCCTAAGGGTGCCTGGATGATTGCGCTGCAGCTGCCTGTGTTTCCCAAAGGACAATATTTTGGATGGATTTTGGATGGGGGAAGAAACTCTGGGTGTGGCCTAGGATCGGGCTGGCCTGGCAAAGGGTGGCAGGGGTGGTCTTCTTCAGGTGTTCTAGAGGGGGCTGACTCTGAGGCAGAAGCTTGCTGTTCTTCCAAAATTGTATCTTATGTTGTTTTAGTTTATACACTAATCCTGTATGAATAAGATAATTAAAAACTAATAGGGGAATGATAGGGGAGCGCAAGTGTTAAACAGTTTAACATTAGTCGATAGGTTTAAGTGATTAATGCTGTAACTATAGAGTTAAAGGGTTTAGCCTTGTTGGTAGGCTTAAGTGACTAGTGCACATGGGAAGCCATTATTACAAAACTGTGTAGCTTTTAAACAAAGACTCCTTTCCTTTATTACGAAATCTCTGCCTCCAGAATTTTGCCTGGAGGGTGGAGGCGGGCAACAGGACCCCACTTGCTGTCTCTCGACACATCCTTTCCAGCAGTCTCTTCTGTTTAACATTTAGGACCATTTTTTTCTCTCTCAATTGTTGCCAAATTTGTTTATTTATTTATTCATTCACAACATGTATTAAGCACTTCTAAAATGCCAACTCTTTTTAAAGTGGTTCCACTAAGAACATAGAACATGACCTTGAACTTTAGGGAAGCAGCCATCTTATTGGTCATCCCTGGACCCCCAACACTGACATTATCTTTTCTTATGAGTAACAGTTACCCTGGAGATCTCAGTGGCTTCTATGGGCTCTTATTTACAAAGGCTTTACAAATCTCCAACACAGAGCTCTCTCCTTAGTTCTCTGTGCATATGCCTCACTCAAAAGATGCTCTTACGTAGATTTCCAAAATAGACTTCAAATTCAACTGGCCTCAAAGCTCTTCTATATTAGTCGATGGTCCCATTAACCTAAAAAGCCCAGGGCTTTTGACACAGCAAGTTATCTGAATCACCTGTTTATACACATCTCCTATATTTTATTTGGAAGATAATGGGCAGTCCCCAAAGACTTTTGAGATTAGAGAGAGAGATTGCCACAATCTTGCTACAAGGTTATAAGAGAAGCACCTTTAAGATTATACTCTGCCTCCTATGAAGACTAATACACAGAGTAGCTTGGAAGACCTGTCTGTGAGTTCTGTGGAGATACAGATTCTTAGTCCTTCTGTGAGCTCCAGCCACATTCTTACACTAAAGGTTCAATAGAGGCAACGTTCTATTACCTTCATTCTCGGCATCAGGCATCTAGACACCATCCTAAATCAATGATTTGGACACAAGAACTTAGAGATATACACTAATGTTGCAGCTACACCCCTTACCTGATTTAGATACCCTGTTCATACAAGGGTGGAGAGTGCCTTTAAAACACCCGGTCCAGCAGAAGTAGCACCTGCTTGAGTGTGGCTGGTAGGGTAATAAAATGGGTGCAAAAATTTATAGTTTTAATTTTGAAATTTCATCTGCAATATCATATGGTATGCTTGAGGATGATATTGCTATGTTACAGAATTACATACTTATGATTTTATAATAAAAAAGGGGTGTTATGTGTGCCAGACCCTGTATTTTTAGCCAAAACACATAGCTTGAATAGTTTTTTAAACCATCAATAAGAATTATTATTTTAAAAATGTTCTACCTACCATAAAGCATGAAGTATTAAAGTGGATCTGATAGCTGAACCTTCACAAATGTGGGATTTTTGACATAATAGCAATTGACCATCCTTAAATTGGCAGTTTCCCATTAGACAACTGACTACTTTGCATTAAACTTTAAATTAATGAGCACAGATGAAAACCGCTGTGTCTATACCAAAGCATTTTAAAATAAAGCTATGATGATCAATTCATGTCCAAGGTGGAATCACATATTAATTGGCTTGGGAATTAGGCAGGTAGTCCTGGACGTAACCCCTGGCTCCACCACTTCTCAGCTGTACCACCTTGGGTGAGCCACCTGGAATCCCAGAACTTCAGGTTCTTCGTGAATGTGGATTCCGTTCATTGGTGTATGTTTTATATGGTGATCACTGCGCTCGGTGCTTGGGATAGAGGATTTAGCAAAAATCAGAGCGAGCCCCTGCCCTCATGGAGCTACAGTTCTTTGGAACAACTAGATCTTGACCAATAATAACTTTTAAAAAGAAATTATAGCTGTGGTTAGTAACATGAAGGTAAAAAGTAAGTACACAAAATTTAGAACCCTAAAATATTCTGACGGGTCAGGGAACTATTTCTTGGGTAAATGATATTTGATCCAAAATGTGAAGGTTTAATATCAATGAACTGTGAGTGAGTGCAGAGTGGAGATGGCTAGGATACTGTAAATTCAGAGATAAAGGCAAAGAATATGCTAATTTAAGGCTAGAGACTTGGGTGGGAATCTGAACACATATTTAGTGTCTCATAAAGAATTTTTACTTGTATCCTGAAGGTCAAGAAGAGCCAGAAACGGGTTTAGCAAGAATTGTCATGTGATCATATTTTCCCCTTAAAAACATTACTCAGGCTATATGGAGAGAGCACGGGGCAAGACTGAAAGAAAAGATAATGGGGGGAGGGGGCCCTTCTAAGAGGAAATGACTCCAGCAAAAGATGAGTGTGGATGAGTC
>PVKM010010924.1:0-34080 GCA_004027735.1 Carollia perspicillata
AAAGAAAGAAAGAAAGAAAGAAAGAAAGAAAGAAAGAAAGAAAGAAAGAAAGAAAGAAAGAAAGAAAGAAAGAAAGAAAGAAAGAAAGAAAGAAAGAAAGAAGAGAAGAGTATATGCAATTGCAGCCATTTGCTTGAGTCTGGGAACATAAATTGGAGAAGTTCTACAAAATCTGAATGAGAATCTCCCGATTTCAGCTAAGGTCAGATGGTCAACAGCATTGTGAGGAGTGAAAATCATCAACTTGTAAAAGTACAGAAAAGAAGACACTGAGCCGTGAGAGGGGGAAGGCCATCCTCCCAGGTCCTGTTAACTCTTCCCCGCTGCCTCACGGTCCGTGAGTATAACCAGAGCGGCTCTTCACTTCATTCTCTGGCATTGCTTCTGTCTCATTCTCTTTCAATCATCTCAAAGTACACCCTCACTGGCCAAAACATGGTCTCTCTCTTTACTTAATATTCAACAGCACTATCCATGAACCCCAGATATATTTAGAGACGTTTCCCAAGGGAAAAGTAGGAAGTTTATGTCTGGCAAGTAATGGTTTCATTGTTACAAGGCAGAATCAAAATGTTTACTGGAGTGAAAGAATGCATAGCTTAATCAGCTAACTCTTCCTTATTAGAAGGACGTGGGGCTATAATTTGGAGTGAAATCACTCCACTGATCCCAATGCCGGTTCCAGCTTGTTGACTTTAATGAGAGGTAGAGCACTTGGAAATGCGAACACAGTGGGTAATAGTTGTATGAAATCTTCCAGAACTATGGTATTGTGCTCCTGTGGAATACTGTGGCATCTTGCCTAGATCAGGGAACCAACAGATTAGCACATTAACACTTTTAGGAAACACGCATATAATTTGCTTTGACTGTGGTCTTTGACTTGCAGGAGGAATACCTAATGATTTTCACTCTGTCAGGCTACTTCACAAAGCATTTCTAAAAAGTGCTGGCTGCTCAGAAGCTTCTATAGAATAAGTATAAACTCCGCTTTTGGACAGAAAACGTCCACTAGAGGAAGTTGCCAAAAATGCCCTAAAACTATAAACAAGATAATTTCTAAATAGTTCTTAGGCTGGCCTTTAATTACACATTTTTTTCCAATTTATTTTTTAATTACAGTTGAAAGTGTATAACATGGTGATCAAGACATGTCCATACCTTAGAGTGATCGGTAGCCACTGGGCACCATAGGTAGTTGTTACAGTATTGTTGACTACATTCCCCACATTACATCCTCAAGACTGTTTATATAACTGGCAATTCATACTTCTTAATCCCCTTACACCTTTTTTTACCTCCTACCCCTAGTCCTCTCCCAACTGTTCTCTGTATCTATGAGTTTGTTTATATTTTGTTTGTTCTTCTGGTCTTCAATTATATATTTTTAATGTATGCTATGTATGTAAGTCTTATATGCCAGGGGTGGATCTAAATACTATATTCACATCAACTTCCATAATTCTTACAGCATATCCACAAATCATGAACTACCAAAATTCTCAGTTTAGAGATAAAGCAAAGGCAGAACAAAGATGTTTTAAAGAAAACATCAATTTCATTCATCTGGTAACTAGAAAAGCCTAGATTTGTGCCTGAGAAGCCTGACTCCAGAGATTACAGTCTTCACCAGTACACTCCGCTGACTTTACTCAAGCACAGGATGAGAGTTCTAATGTTCAAGAAAGGGCCTATGAACAAGTAAATGTAAATATCACTGTTAACAGAATTAAAGGCACAACTTTCCTCTTCCTGTTTCATTTGGAAGGGGGAGAGACTGTACCTGCCATTTGTTTAGACTCAAGCCAAACATGTTAATAAGTTGCCATACACTGTGAGATTATCATTTTGATTATATACAATGTTTCCACTACTAAGATAAAATATTAGTCAATCAATAGGTGATTTGATGCCTCAATTTGTATAAAATTAATCAATTAGCAGTTCTGCTTAAAATATGAAAGTAAACATTTTATTATTTCCTTACTCATTCTCTGTCAGCCTCCTTAGTGACTCAAATGCCAGTATGGTTAGGCCTTCAAGGATCCGCAGTAGATCACCCACTGCATGGCGGGGTCGAAGGAGGAGGAGGAGAAAAGGAAGAAATAAGAGTGAATTTTAATATGATAGAAAGCAAAGGGGGTGGTGTAAAAACTACAGAAATAGAGTAAAGGAAGCAGCCCTCACTCCACACTAACCTTTCTAAGCTAAAGAAAGTCTCCTTTCTAGGAGACAAGGCAAGATCAACAGCCACAGAGACCACTGCCCAGTTTCGTTGTCTGGATGTTACATGTGTGTGGAAGTGCATTTACTTCCAGGAGAGAACGTTATTTTACCAGCATTTCCCCGCCTGCATCCCTCCCTCCGAAGTGGCATTTAGAAATTATTACTTGTACTTGTTCTTCTCACAGACCCAAACTGACCCAGATGAAGGGAACACCCAGAACAGTGCTAGCAATAAGGGTAACGATTGAGGTTAATTAGATCCATTGAGGGAGCAGAAGAAAGGTGGATAGTATTCCTTCCTAGGGGATTTTTTTCTTGCTTCTGTTTTATCTAGCAGAGTTGTATTTCCCCTTATTCTCTCTATCTTTTTCTGATCATCTTCTTCCCACACATCATATTCCATGCGGTATCTAAAGAGTCCACACATTGAGGTCCTCACACTGAAAATAAGAAATAAACTAAGAATGTATAAAAAATTGACACAGACCTGCCAACTTAGCCAGACTCTCTAATAAATTCCATATTACAAGCTAAAACCTAAACGATTGGATTCTTCCATCTGATTTTCCCCCTCGGAAGCCTCAGCTGATACAGTAGAAGAGCATTCATTCTGGGTAATCAGAAGAGAGCATTTGTAATATATTTTTTCTCTCCCTGTTCCCATTCTCATCTTCCTTTGGTCTTTATGAATGCATGCAGCCCATCTGTCTGCTTTATTGATGAATTATTGAGAATTGTCTGATGAATTATTGCTCCTTTTTACCAGCCTTATAAATAGCCAGTCATGGGTTTTAAGCAAATGAGAATCATTGAAGATTTGTGTTCTAGATCAACCCCATCCAAGGCTTGGAAGAACAGAGTTGAAGAAGGTGAGACTGGAAGCAGGAGGTCTGGGAAGGAGGCTGCAATGGCCCAGGCAATAGGTGAGTCACTGAGCCCAGCCCGTGGAGTAGGGATGGCAAAGATAGGACAGATTTATGACTGTTTGAATACGTGGTTAAAAGAAACAGAGATCTGGAAGAAGAGCAGGTTTGGAAGCAAAAATAAAGATTTCATTCTCAAACAAACTGAGTTTATGGCCTTTAAAGGTAAAGTAGAGAAAAAGGTTCAACAGTGTCGAACTCACATGAAATTCATGGAGATTTCTGTGAAGGAGGCATCAGCAGCCTGCGGGTGACCAGAATGATGAGCATACATAAAATAACTAAAGGGGAATTCACAGTGTGAGCAAGTCTTAGCTCAAAGGCAGACCTCTCAGTAAAAAGATTTAAGGGGGCAGGGGCGTAACAATGTGCCAGATACAGTCTATTAATCTTCAGGACTCACCCTTGTAAGCTCTCCTTTGTGCTGCAGGGGCTGAAAGTAATGTTTCCATTTAGATTCTGTAAAAAGAGGCACTTACATAAAAATTAGAAGGCAGAGAAGAAGGACATGTGGCTCCCTGAGGGCATGTACTTGAGCATCACTAGGTGGTGGATTTGCAGATTTACCAGAGGCTTCTGAGCATCGTCCTGAAATCATCTACTTCAGCGCTGCAAGCAGTAGAGTTTATTAGCTGTATTTTACCATGGTTTTGCAAAAACACAGCAGCTTCCTTAAGCTCTGCTCCCTAAGCAAAAGGCTCTAATTCCCTATATTAAATCTCCTTCTGCTCAAAATACTCACAGTAAGGTCTATTTTCATGAACAAAGCTTTACTAATATGGTAAGGACAGTGTCAGAGGTATAGAGACAGCAGGTCGAGAGTGCATGATATGTGGAAAAAGTAGAGAAAAGGGACACAGACACATTTGCTGGGAGGGCACCTACGAGAAGGAGAGAAGACATATTAGTCGCTAGAAGCAAGAGATGGGTCACAAAAAGAGCATGTACAAGTTGTGTGTTTTGATAGAATAGACCTGAGTGTGTTTATAAACTAAGGCAAAAGCCAGTAAAAAAGTGAGAAGATAAAGATATATAATAGTAACCAGAACTGATGAAGTCAGATCCTGGACTCGATGGAAGGACTCAGGGTTAATGATGGGTAGGTTGCCCATAAACAGAGGGAGGGGTATTCCTCCCTCTTCTAAGACCATGACAGGAAAGAGGGTATGAACTGAGAATCTGAAATAGGTTCCTCTTGTCTCAGTGAAGTAGGTTCAAAGTGCAGAGGATGTCTGGGTTTGGCCATCCAACATCCATGTCACCTTTCGATAACTAAATCCTGACTTCTCTTGGAGAACCATCTCTTCTATTCTCCGCCTTGTGACTCTAGAGTGGAGCACAAGACCCAGTCCTAACCCAGTCACGACACTGCATTCCAGTCTACAGTGATTGGTCCAGGCTTGTGCAGACACGAGAGCTGGTAGGATGTGATGGGACATTTGCTGAGGCTTCTGATAAAGAGGCAAGTAAACTTTCCCATAGAACTTCAAGAGGGGATATGAGTTTTCATGTTTCCATTGTTGGAAGAGTCTTCCTGAGAATAAAGTTAAACCAGAAGGAATGGAGCTGAGGAGAAAGGGACTGAGAAAAAAACAGGACCTGGTGATGTAGACCAAGGGTCTGCTCTGAGCTTCATTTAAAGCCAGATATTTTCCTGGACTTTTCAGTTAGTTTAACCAATAAATTCCACTTTTGTTTAAGCTAGTTTGGGCTGGATTTTCTCTCATTTGCTGAAAAGTTCCTAAACCATATAGTGAGGTTGTCTGCTAAAAGTGAAGGGGGTTGGATAGGCTCAAAAAATAAAATAAAAAGCAGGCTGATAGTATAAACAGCACAGGGAAGGATCTTAAACAATAATCACCCAGTTAGGCCATAAAACGCAGTTCAGTTTGGCTGAACTCAACCATGCTAATGTCAAACCCAAGTCAATAATTTGGTTTTTCAGAGTTCTCTATGGCAACTAAAGGAACTGGTTTTTTTTCATCACTTGCAATTGCTTTGTGAAGTGTGGACCGCCTTTGGCTGGGCTCATATGACACCTAACATCTGGATGAAAATTGAAAAATGTGATGTCAACCATGTGTTTTGTCAAACACAATTACAAACCCCTGGGTAGTTAGAAAATATCTAATAATTGTTTCAGATTTCATCTGAATCATGTATAGACAGCACTGTGACTCCAAACTTTCAGAGAGAAGGAACATAATCTCTGCACCCACCATTCCTCTGTTTTACAAGTCAGCCCCCAGCCCAAATGTGATGTCATCTTCCCACCACTTAATATTTCCCCTGTGTACTGTTTCCTTGATGCAAATACATCAAAATTTCAGCTCCATGAGCAACTGTTCATGTAGGAGTCACATGTCTTACATTTCAACTCTGTGTCACATACGTGGCAGTAGAATGTAGGATACTCAAGTTAGAAGGTGAATGTAGATTTGGAAGGGCAAAGCTAAATGTTTCATTTCCCCAAGAATGAAACTGATGTTCAGAAAGGTTAAGTAACCTGTGCAAATTCTGACTGCTGGTCAGTGGCTAAGCTGAAGCTTGAACCTGTGACTTTTGACAACTTTCACTGCATTGCGCTATATCTGCCAGAACCAAAAAATTGGAACTATATTATTTTGCAGTAAGGAGCATGTTGTGGCTATGAATATATTTAGAACCACCCCAAACAGTATTGGTCATCCCTAAAATGCTTTCTCCTAAACATCCCCAAAAATGTTGTCTTCAGAAATATAAAAGTTTTCACGACATTATTAAATATCTAAGTGTCATAACTATCGTCTCTGTCTACCCACCACTCCCAGGACTCTCTTAGAATACTCAATGCCAACTTATGGCCACTACCCCTAAAGGGACTTTTACATGGATTTTCTCATATGTGTCATTCTCTTTTTATGTTTCTGTAACAATTTTATATACTTGCTATTACCTAGTGGAATGGAATGTAATATAAGAATCAAACACATTTATGCAATATGATCTCATTTGTAATAGGCAGGGAAGGCTTATCTTTATTTTGTATAAGTAAATAAAGAGGAGAGCTTAAACCCCTGTCTTTTGAAGTAAGTCCCTTACTTCACAGGCTGTAATCCGAGAGTGCAAGGCTATTTGTTCCAGCCTTAGGGGGGTCATGACCCCATGACTTCTCGCTCATTAATTCATTCAATTAGAATTGTGATACAACCAAATATTCCATAACAAAATTTCCATTACTTCACTACGTTTAGTCATTGTCATCAAATGAAATGTTATAGATTCACATAAACACAGTTCTGAGCTAAGAATTGTATGCGCAAGCTAATTTGTTCTGAATTAATTTCAGTAAAAAAAGGTTTTATAATTTTCCCCACGATTTATAGCTAGATCAAGATTATGAGTTAAAATAGGACTTACAAAGAGAGAAGTTTGGCTCAAAAACCTAAAGAAATGAACTAAAAAATCGGTAATTTAAGCAATCAATATATGCCGCACCCTTTTTAAGTCAGGATAGATAAAAAGTAAGGCCAAGAATTTAAAAGAACTTGAGTTTTCAAAAATGGTAGTGTTCATGGGTCTCACAGGTTTTTTTAACTTCCAGGAATTATATTCATAACAGTTATTAAGCAACCAACCAGTTAACCAACAAATTCACCAAGTACAGTGTATGTAGGGCACACAGAAGGATGAGACATGGCTCTGGTGTCTAAGAAGCAACTAGTGGAAAATATCAAATACCATCTCCTAAGTGGTAAATTATCCTTCCCCCTCATCCTCTAGTCTATCACTTAATCATCTCGTTAGGACTTTCCTGAAGCTTCTTGGGGTCAGTTCCACGTTGTATAAAGGAACATACACTTTTTGTTCCTGTCGTTCAAACCTAAAGTGAATACAATGAAAATGATAAAGTGTTTCTTATTCTGGGGTCTTGAAGTTTACAAAGCAAATTTATGTATATCACTATCTCGTGGAAATAATTCAGGAACCCTGTAATATTGGTGGCAAAAAAAAATGTTTCTTTCCAGCTTACAGATAAAGCTTAGGCTGAAAGAGAAGACCTCTCCTGAAGTATTCAGTAGTGCCTAGACGATTGTGACACAACGGAGTTGAATGTAAACGTCAAGTTTAATTCCAAGGATATTCAATCTGAAATTCAGGAGAACGGATTAAAATTCCAACTTCACCATTTGTTACTTGTGTGGTAAGGGATCTCTCTGGGTCCAGTTTCACTTTTGAGTGATAGAAAACCAAAGTTAAGAGTAACTTTAAAAACAGAAGTTTATTTCATTTACTCACAAAATGAGTCTGGAGGTGGACAATCTGGGGCTGGTGTGATACCACATGGAATCATGGTTCCTTCTACATTGTTGCTCTGGGTTCATTATGGTTGCTCAGATTGGTTGCCCAACAGTCACATCTGTGTTCCAGCCAACAGGAAGAAGGGTGTGCCACTTCCCTTTCATACATTTCCCGTGAATTGCACACAGTATTTCCACTTTTGTTGATCAGAAGCTAATTTCATTCATACCTGCTGCCAGACAGACTGGAAAATCAACTTTTATTCTCAACAATTATGGACTCAGCTATAAGTCAGGGACTTCATTACAAGGGAAGAAGGAGAGAATGGGATTTGGATACCAATGCCAATCTGCTACATTGACCTATCAATAACTTCGGATTGCTCAAATGTTCACTGGAGATAGTATATGTAAAGGTATATACCTTAGACTATAATGTAGGGCATTTTCCTAGAAATATCAATAAATTCAACTTTTATTATAAAGGGAAAGATGCTTCCTTCTATAGTGCTATTCCTGGGTGTTTCCGAGGAATCAAAGTAAAGATACGAGAATCCCCTGAGAATGTACGTGCAGACCTTCCATCACAGGGAGCCTCTGTAGTTGCCTACGTGCCATGCTTCCCACCAGCTGCTCCCAGCCAGTGACTGATGGGCAGGCTTGCCAGAACAGTCTCATTCCTGAAAGACCCTGGAGTCTTCTGACAGATGATTTTGGCTTGAATACTCTGGATGGTTTTTGCTGGAACTTCCTTAGACTGCACAGCAGTCCAGGATGCTCCATAGAACCTTCTCTTCCTCTCTCCTCCAATTGGAGTCTGCCTTGCATTTTGTTCTCCCAGCCTTCTCCAGCCTTTTCCCGATTTCCTATCACACAGACACGTCCCTTAATAAAATCCTTGCATGTTTAATCGTCTCTTGACATCTGCCTCTTGGAGGACCTGGATTAACAAGCCCCAATATTTCATGAAGAAATATACTCATGAATTTCTTGATTAAAAATATTTTTTGGCAAAATTAAAGTTTTGCCAAGTAAACACATTTTCAGGGTTGTGTTTTTATGTTCATATTATTCTCCAAAAGGTTCAAGTTATCCCTGTGGATTATTTTTTAATTATGATTATAGCAAAATACTTGTCACATTATTTCTTCATACATACAGTGGCAACTCTTTGCTAGGTTTATAACTGTAGAGTTGGTATAAATACCACAGAACAATATTTTTAAAATTCACAATAATATATATGTGCATCTAAAGACTCTATCACAAAACGCCTTTTTATTTAGACCTTGTTCGTTCATTGGAACCACATCAAATATTGAGCAACTACTGTGTGCTGGGTGCAAAGTGACACACTGGAGAGACAATGATGAGCACAGTAGGTCCACCTTCAAGGACTTTGTCATCTAGTTACAGAGAAACACTCCTAACAACCAACTATCAAGACCCATTAACCACAAGTCTTCCTTAGTCAGTGGGAATCTTAACTGAGGAAGGACCACAGCCTGACCCCAAGGAGGCCTACTTGCTAACAGAGTATAGTTATGCTTCCCGAGTTACTAGTCATTGATGTCTGTCTACAAATGGAGCAGCCCAGGCAACCATAGAAAACAGCTGCAAAACCAAGGGGAAAAAAAAGAAAGAAAAGCATGCCTGCACTGATTTCTTCAAACACTTCAGAATAACCCACGTGGAAAGAAGACCTGAGGGAGCAGAGGGTCGTGGAAGAAATAAGAAGCCAGCAGTTAGCTCTAGTGTGGCAGAGTGAACCGGCCCTCCAGCACCAGACAGAGAAAGAAGTTTCAGGAGTCACTGCATGGACTTCCACATATTCCAGAGCAAAGTACTGGGGGAAAGAAAGTCCCAGGGGAAACACTGGGAAGAAAACGCAGCCCTGTTTTTATTGTTTTGTTGCTGTTGTTATTTTTACATTTCTCAAGAATCTCTCTTGGAATCTTAGTATGTTTGGGGCATTATCTTCTAGTTTTTTTGCTAGCTTATATAATAGCAAAATATAGAGCTGCTAGGTTCCTGAGAGCTCATGAACTCAACACATCTTCTGCAAAAACATTAAAAACATTTAAAAGCAAATTTAATTTCATTAGTTCAATTATTTTTGAATAAATTATGTTTTATGTTGAAGATACCAAATATCATCATTTTATGAGCAAAACAAATTGTTGAACGCATTACCTATTCAGTGCTCTCACACTACTAAAGTGACTTTAGCTCTGCAAAGCACTCCCCCCCAAAATCAATATTGCCTATGCTTCAAATTTTGCCAAAAAATGTCTTTTCTTACCCAGATTAATTTTTTTTACAGATATTCTATTATTTTATACAGGATCACTTAAGGAAAAAGCAAGTGGCCGTGAAGGGCAGGGGTCCCAGGAGTCAGTATAACTCAATGAGACTAGGCAGAACCCCGTGTTGCCCTGCAGTTTCTTGAGGAGGGACTCTCATTGACCTGTTCCACAGCACCCCCACACCCCCTAAGACATATCTAGATGCCCAAATCCTTCTGAATTAGATGGAAGAAGAATGGACGGTTGAGAAGGAGGAAAGGAAGAGAGACAGCTGGGATGAGAAATGAGGCCACCTCAGAGCACTTAGTATTGGAGAGAAATTGAAAGGAAGGGCTCTGGACCCCAGGAATCCTGTGACCTTAGAGCAGTCGAGAAAATACACAGCAGATTGTCTTTGTCTTCAAAAATAAACAGTTGGAAGAGGCAAACACCTGAACTAATGAAAACTGGTTCCTCATGACTTTTGCTTAGGAAATGAAAACAGCTTGCATACATTCACAGTAGATACAGATGTCTAGGAAATTAATTAATTTCAAGTTAGCCCCGAGGGTTGTTATGACATCATTGAAGGCGGGTTGCAAGGAGGGTGGGCACGAGTGCGCTGGGACATCCACCCTGACAAGTCCTGTCTCCCCTCTGAGAAGCAGCATTCTCACAGACTGGAGCTCATGCGGTGCCGGCCCATGGCTTCAGTTCTGCTTTGTTAGCATCTGCCTTGGGGTTGGAAGAGAAACTGTGTGAATTCTGTGGCAAGCAGATTCTGGTGGCCTCTGCACAGCTGGGCTGGGAGCTGAGGCCTGTGAGAGGCCGGGAGGCTGAGAGCTCTGTGGGGCTTCTAATGAACTTGGGCATGGAATGGAACTCAGATGTCACCTCCTCCATCAGGTTAGCCAGACGGAACCCCCTCTTTTCTCAAACGTCAGCAATTTGTGCATCCCTTCTGGCGTTTATCTCAATCAGCTTGAGTCCATTATTTGTGAGCTTGTCCTTCCTCTTTTAAAACATAGGTTTCTTGGTGACGGTATCTACTTGCTTGTATTTTTCTCTGGCTCACAATGGGTGTTCATCAAATGTTTGCTGAAGTGAAGCATTTCATGGAGGACAGACCAGTGGAAGAGGTCACAGCAACACCTACATCCCTCACTTCTTTTTGTTTTTTTCATCTCTTTCTCTTTTCTGAATTTCCCCTTGAAGAGGTTAGAAAATACTTCTAGGTAGCTAAATCAAATAGTTTTCCAATCTACCGTTTTTCTGTGCCTCTGTAACTTCAAAATCAAGTTCAGATCCTTGTCGTGGACTCCAAAGCATAGCCCTGATCCTCCCCAGCAGACCAGGAAGGCACTAGAAGACCTCCTGTGCTCTTAACTTTTGGCCATTCTGAAGCTTTACCAGTTGCAGGACACGTTGATGGTGGGTAAAGAAGAGAAAACAACGAAGAAAGAGCCCAGTGATGTTCTAGGGTTCATAAAGAGTGTTTCCAACCCTTCCTCAAATGGCTTGAATTTGGTAAATTCCAAAACATTCTTTGCCAAGAACTTTTTTGCCTTAATTTCTTAAACCCATGTGAATTTCATTTACACTTAACTCATCACAACGTTGTTGTGAAATAGCCATTTGGAGTCCAAGAAGCCTTTAGAAGTCCTTTCCTATGCCTTTTCTCCCTTGCCAATGCTAAATACAATTCCAATTCAGAATCACTCTAAGTTGGATCTCAACTCAGAACGGAAAGAGAACTCTTGTCTTGATAAAACATTCTTGTCAGCAACCCTATGGGAAACAAAGTTTCCTGAAGCTCCTGAAACTTCCTCCAATTTAGGGCTAGTTTTCCCCTTTCTGAATTCACGTTAGATCAAAAGTAGAAATGTTGAGATACACACTGAAATTGCACCAGGTCCCACCTAAACTGCAACAGAAACCCCATAAAGAACAGTTGCCCCAATGTTTGCTAACAATGTCAGTTTCCAGTGCCCAGGTCCTGCTGGAGGAGCTTCCCTTCGGTATTGAATTTTTTAAGCCGCAAGAGCCTTTGATGTCTCCAAATTCACCCACCAGTCTCCAACGTGCCAAATAGCCCAGCCATCTGCTGTAGAAGGCCTGGGCTAAAATCAGTCTCCACTTTCCTGGTACATAATATAATCCAAATATAAACCAAATTCAAATTGATAGAGTCTATGAGGAAGGGATGTAACAGAACTGCAGTTTCCAGCCAGCCTTTTGGTGTGGGCATTGTGGCGTTGGTTTTAGTATTGAGTGCTAGAAAGGAGACTGCATAGGGGTCAGGGCAGGTCTTGCCTACTTGCTCAGGGGGCTGTACACACGAGCGAACTCCAAAACCTCAGGCATCCTGGGGAAAGTAGGCACCGCCTGCCAGCTTGGAGAGGAAAGTGAGAAGGGTGCACCTACACGCTGCTCAGCCAGACATTCAGCCGGGCCGCGTGCTGCCTCAGCGTCCTCATCTTCCTTCCTGCCAGTGTGCTCCCCAGAACAAAGACTCCTCAGATCCCCGGAGAGCACTGCTGGGTCAGGGAGGGAGGAGAAATCCCTCCCAAACAATCCCCTCCTTCATTTCGGTGGTTCCCAACCCATCTTTTTTTTATTTCCTGCTTATTCTGAAATCATTTTCTTAAGCATTTTTAAACAATATTTGCATTTAATCATCTGAAAAATATCCTTCCGAGCCACCTCAGAACTCTTTCAGATACCCCTCCATGAATCTAAACATAACTTGAACCATTTCAAACAACTCCCTCTTGGCTCAGTAAAGTTGCCATGTTTTTTCCCCTTATTTTAAATTGTGCAAACAATTAGACATTTTGAAAACGGCATACATCAAGTAAAGCAAGTCAGGTTTTAATTACTTTAAAACATTTATAATCCCTGCTGTCAGAACGGCCTTCTCCCTTTGGGCACACAACATTCTAGCAATGTTGTGATATCTTTCTGGTTTGACCTAAATATCTATTTACTTTATTGAGTAAGTACAAGGTTTGGAAGGTTAAAAATTAGGCATGGGTGGTTGAAGCATAAATACCTGCCACAAAATGCCAAAGTTGAGGAATTTTAAAATTAAACGCATCTTTAGAGGTTTGTAACTAAGTTCATATTTGTATTTAAGCACTAAATAATCTTCCAATTTTTATGCATAGTTTTCAGTCCTGTAACAAAAACACGATGTCAAGTGCTCATGCTGTGAGCGCTGCGCGTGGTTTCCTTGTTTACATTTGCAGCTGTAAACACAGTCTTATTCAGTCTTGCTTGGAAGCAAATTTCTCATTGTTTTCTACACTCGCTGTGTTGACAAATGTCTACAATTTTCCTCACATTCTCATTCTTCACGCATTGACCTGTAGGTGCCTAGGCTTTTCAGGGTCTGACTACACGTTCACCTACCAAAGTCCCAACGCACATTCACGGTCTTCGTTTTAACCCTAAGATTTCAAAAGTAAGTTGTAAACAGAAAGTTGTGCCAAGAATACTTATTAAAAGCCACTTGTGTGCAAATGCTTTCTTCCCTTCAGCCCTACTCTATAGCATATGCATCTCTCCAGCTACTCGAAGGTCATGCATCCTTACAGGCAAGCTCAGCCCTGGCCAACTTCACCAGAACCACCTGACAACTCCAGAGGAAGGATTTTTCTACTTTTGAAAAATATATTTTATTGATTATGCTATTACAGTTGTCCCAACCAATTTGCCCCCTTGGTCCCCCTCCACCCAGTATCCCCCATTCCCTCTGAAAATCCCTCCCTTTATTTCATGTCCATGGGTCATATCTGTAAGTTCTTTGGTTTCTCCATTTCTTGTACTGTTCTTAAGATCCCCCCATCTATTCCGTACCTACCAATTTGTACTTCTTAATCCCTGCTCCTTCTCCCCCAACTCCCCCAGCCCCTCCCAAATGATAACCCTTCAAATGATCTCCATATCTATGATTCTATTTCTGTTCTCCTTGTTTACTTTGTTTTTTAGATTCAGTTGTTGATAGTTGTGAATTTATTGCCATTTTAATGTTCATAGTTTGATCTTCTTTTTCTTAAATATGTTCTTTTAACATTTCATATAACAATGACTTGGTGATGATGAACTCCTTTAGCCTTACCTTGTCTGGGAAGCACTTTATCTGCCCTTCGATTCTAAATGATAGTTTTACTGGATAGAGTAATCTAGGTTGTAGGTCTTTGCTTTTCATCACTTGGAATACTTTTTGCCAGTCCCTTCTTTCCTGAAAAGTTTCTTTTGAGAAATCAGCTGATAGTCTTATGGGAACTCCTTTGTAGGTAACTCTCTGCTTTTCTCTTGCTGCTTTTAATACTCTCTCTTTATCTTTAACTTTTCACATTTTAATTATGATGTGTCTTTGTGTGGGCCTCTTTGGGTCTATCTTGTTTGAGACTCTCTGTGCTTCCTGGACTTGTATGTCTATTTCTTTCACCAAATTAGTAAAATTTTTCTTTCATTATTTTTTCAAATAAGTTTTTAATTTCTTGTTCTTTCTCTTCTCCTACCAGCACCCCTGTGATTTAAGTGTTGGTACTTCTGAAGTCCTAAAGGCTCCTTAGCCTATCTTTATTTTTTAGAATTCTTTTTTCCTTCTTCCCGTTCTGACTGAATGCTTTTTTCTTCTTTATGTTCCAAATCATTGATTTGATTCTTGGTTTCATCCACTCAACTATTGATTTCCTGTAATTTTTCTTTATTTCACTTAGTGTAACCTTCATTTATGCCTGGGTTTTTTTATGTTGTTGAAGTACTCAGTGAGTTCTTTGAGCATCCTAATAACCAGTGTTTTGTACTCTGCATCTAGTTGATTGCTTATCTCCATTTTGTTTAGTTCCTTTTCTGGAATTTTGTTCTGTTCTTTCAATTGGTCCATATTTTTTGTCTCCTTAGTTTGGTAGCCTCCCTGCGTTTGTTTCTATGTATTGGGTAGAGATTCTTTGACTCTCTGTATTAGTAGCATGGCCTATTGTGGAAAAGCACATGAGTAAGTTAGATGCAGTGGAGCCTTAGGTAATCACCAGGGAGGGGCAACCCATGTGAACCAAGTTGATGGGGTCTCTGATATAGTGTCATCACTCTATTGTTCAGTGTGGAAGAGGGCTCAGAAAGGGGACAATGTCACTGCCTGTCCTCTGGAGTTTTATCTGGGAGGAAGCTGTCCCCCAGCACTTGCCCTGGTACCATACACTTCAGTCTCTCTCTGTAGGCCACTGGTGCCCTTCCAGCTGCTGCCCTAGTGCTGAAGCCCAGAGGGAGTGAGTCTGCGTAAGTCCTAAGTCCATTGCAGACCCTTTAAGAGGAGATGCCTGAGAATCCTGTAGGTTTCTTCCATCACCCCAACCCTTAACTGGTTTTTTACAGCCAGAAGTTATTGGGACTTATCTCCCTGGCACTGGAACACTGAGCAGTGTGGTCTGGTGTGGGGTAGGATCCCTCACTCCTGAGGTATCCTTCCTGACTTTCATCTACCACATGTGGGTGTGGGGCTACCCATACCATGTCACTGTGCATCTCCATGTCTCTGTCTCTCCTACATGTCTGGATGAATGTGACCTCTTTAATTCCTTGGTTGTTGGATTTCCATACAGCTCAAGTTTCTGATGATTCTGGGTGGTATTTGTTTTATATTCTAGTTGTATTTTTGCACTGGTTGTGCAAGGAGGCGAGCCATGTTTACCTACACCTTCATCTTGACCACAAGTCTGCAAATGCCAGGTTTCTGTCAGTGCATAATGCTCACAGCATCAGTGACCTTTCCAACTCACTTATCCATTATCCTAAAGGTCTCAGCATCCAGTAAACTTCCAAGTGAACAAAAACAGGGAGCCATGCTGCCCTTGAGGATGCTCAAGTTGTGAAGGTGTCAGTGCAAAGCAGATGAGAATGGGGGAAAGGAAGCAGAGGGAGGTGGTCTGTATGGGTGAAGGAGAAAACTTAGATCTGGAGTCTCAGGCAGATCAGTGCTGGAGAACAATGCAGGAGGAAGTGGCAAAAGTGGTCCTTTTCATCCTAGGTTCCCTCACCTCTTTCTTCTGCTGAAAAGTCAGAATCAGGGACTGGATGATCTCTGCAGTCCCCAAAAGCTGCAAGACCTTCCTCTCACTCAACCAGCACCCCCAACCCTGGCAGTCAAGTCATCCAGAGAAAGGACTTTTCAATAGAAGGTGCACTTCTCTTAATTGCTGAAAAGAGAGGGTGGCTATAAACAGTATTGAAAGGGCTTCGCTGAATTTGTCAAAGGAAGGTTGAAGGAAGGTGTTGAAGCAGAGATACAAAGGGAAAAATAGAGAAAGGGGTGTTGAGCAGAAGGAATTTAAACAAAAGGAGAGAAGAATATTGAATATCAAATAAACCACTGAAAGACCATGAAATGTATTAAATGGAAACAGGTCAAACAACATGAATGAAGAGAGAAAATAATTAAATTTAGAGTGACTTTGCCTGTGTAGAAATGTGGAATCAAGAAGTAAAATTCCTATGGCTCAGTGGATTGAGCGTGGGACTGTGAAGCAAAGGGTCGCCAGTTCAATTCCCAGTCAGGGCACATGCCTGGGTTGCAGGCCAGGTCCCCAGTAGGGGATACACTGATGTTTCTCTCACACTCTCTCTCCTTCCCTTCCCCTCTCTCTAAACTAAATAAATAAATAAAATATTTTTTAAAAAAGAAGTAAAATTCCCCATATGCACCTTTTTGTTACCAACTAGGATCTTTCTTGCATTATGGGAGTATGTGTGTGCATATGTGTACACACACACTCCGGATATGCTGCTCTCCTAAACCAGATTTAGTGACTATGTGTGCCCTGTGGACAAAGAAACTAGCCCCTTGCACCCTCTATTCCTCAAATTCCAGGTCAGGTGTGGTCTCTGCCTCCAGGGTACCAGCAGGGATCAGACTGAGGCATTGTCACCATTTGCTGAACTGCTAAAACCTCAACCACACCTTCAAAAACACCACCAAGAGAGTGGTCCCTGCCCTGGTCTCTGATCACCACCCAGCAGGCAGTCCAGAATCTACAGCCCATCTCTACATGTCTCTTTGCCAGAAGTTCTACAGCACTTGGTCTTGGATTCACATAAAAAGTAAAAAACTCTTCCCTTTTGTTGCCTTTCATAAAAAGTAAGAAACCCTACCCTTTTGTTGCCTTTCCGTCCACATTCCAGCCAGATGAGGTCCTCTGTTAGGGATCCTTGTTGCCTATTTGACAGCTGCATTGAGCCTTTCTCTCTGTTGCCTGAAGGAAGGAGGTAGGTGTCCCCTTTGCTGTACTTTGCTGCTGGCTTGGAGTTCAGTCCACTGTTAAGACTGTATTATGGTCCTGTGCTTCTGCATCTGTCTTTTGACAGAGGGTTATTTTTGAGATTACTTTTTCACTTATATCTACTTGTTTCTAAAACAAGACTTACTTTTATACTTTATTTTTTTATAATTTCCTAGTAGAATAGAGAAAAACATACTCCTGAGGTTCTGGTATTGGGACAAATATCCAAAATTCTATAGGCTTTGGACACAACAAGAGCTGCTTTATGTGCGGGGAGTATTTTTAGGACTAAGAAAAAGGCATGTATGTCATTATCTGACTGGTAAGCCAGAATGATGCAGCCCAACAGGAAAGGGACAGACAAGGCAGATGATCGTCCTTTGAGTCATTTGGATGCCCTCTGCAATTTTGCTACATTTTGCAAATACAGTAAGCCCCCCCCCCAAAAAAAAAACTCCATAAAGCACAAGGAAAGTTTTGTTCACTGCTACACAGATTGAAAATCAATGTTTACAACATTCATATGAGCAACAAAAGATTCAAAAGTGACTTCTAAAGAATCAGTAAATAATGTGTAATGTACTTGAATATATTTTAGCATATTAGACATTTCAGATAACAGATTAACCACAAAATCCTATTCCCTGGTCACCCTGCTCCCCACTTCCCGACACCAGGGAAATTGAATGAAAAAGTAAGAGAAAGAAAGCAAACTAGAGGGTAGGAAAAAGGTGAAAAGGAGCCACAGTAAACAATTTAAATGGATGGGACCTGCAGGTACAAAGAACCTGAAGGTCCCCTCAGAGCTGGGAGCCCTCTCTTGTGAAAACTGCACATGCGCACCACCCTTTGCAAATCGTGTCAAGGAGTTCATAGGCCCCCTCGCTAACACAAACATCTTGAAGCCTACAGTAGTGTTTAATCTAGACTTTTGGGAAAAGGAAACTGGTGAGGATGATAACTGTGACATTCAAAACAAAATAACTATCAAAGATTATGTTGCTTCAGTGAAGGCAAATGAGGCAGCTATTGACTCAAAATTTGTGCTAAAACCAGCTACAGATCGTCCTTTATCCCACTTTAGTTTCCCCAGAGATCATCTGTTGAGGATAGGGCCATTCTTTAAAGTTTATAAATGTGGATATCATTTTAATTTTTTTGAGTTTCTAACTCAATAATTTCATGTGGTCATAAAAGTAATTTGTGTTTAAGTGCTCTCCAAGGATTCTGTTCCAAGAGCTGCAATTCCTTTCATTTGGCCTGAAGCCTCAGTGATATTTCCCTGCTAAGGGGCTCCTGTGCGTTCCATCTGGATCATTCACATCCCTGGATAATGTGCGTTTGCTTTATGTTGAGTCAGTTCCTAGTTCCAATGTGGCTTTGTTGGAGATGGAGCAAGATGCCAAGTGTACTTGGGGGAGTGAGACGTCAACATTTCCGACCCTTGCGCCAGAGAGGGCTACCTTTTTCAGAAACACATTCCAGCAAGAGTAAACCAAACTGTGGAAAATGTTCAGCCTCACTTGTTATTAAGGAATTGTAAGTCAAACTAATAATGAGGCACTACTCTACAGCATGTTTTAAGGATTATTTACAGGGGTTGGTGGCATTGTTCCCTACTAAAATCCTCACCAAATTTTAGTAATACATAAGCAGAATGCTAAAAATATTCATCCCCTGTGCCCCAGCAATTCCATCTTTGGGGAAACTTGAAGAGTGGGAGAGTAGAAATGACGTATGCCAAATCATTCCCAGCAGCATCGTGTATGCAAATGAAAACAAGAAACAGCCTCAATAGTCAACAGTAAAAGTTTTGGTCATCCAATTATGGTTAGTCCGTAGGGGACACTGCGGTATACACTGACCATAGTTCTATTCCTATGTCCCACCCCGTATCAGGAGTGTGCGTGTGCATGGGTGTGTGCGTGTGAGAGCGAGAGAGAGAGAAAGAGAGAGAGAGAGATTGGCTTTCGAATGGTAATATGCCTTGATTCCAGCTTCTAAGATGAGAGAAAAAGTTTCCACAGGAGTTTTGGGGAAAGGCATTTTATAGAAAGAGGAAGAAACCATTTATCTTCTGACTCTGGGCACCTGGCTGGATGTGGTCCCTGGAACTGTTGCAGCCACCTTTGAACACACTTGAGGGGGACATCAACACCGAGGGGAGCAGTCAGAGAAACGGAAAAGCTCTGGTCCTTGATGACAACGCTGAGCTGCTAAATCAATCTGCCCAGAACCTCAACTTCCATTATATGTGAAATATTAAACTTTCTTATAACTTAAGCCAGTTTGAGTTGAGTCTTCTGTTACTTGAATCTAATAGAATAAAAATTAATTTAATATTGCATATCTGTTATAACAGTGGTGATCTAATAGAATCACAGTTAATTTAATTTTGTATATCCATTGTAGCAGTGATGACTGATGTAAACCTATGGCAAATGTTTGTCAATAATCTTTAAAAAGGAAGTAAAATCTCCCCAAATATATCCAATATAATTACAACTATATTAAAATCATGAATATATCTATACATACATGTCATAAATAGTATTAACAAAAATAGTTCTGAGTTAAAGAAATTAGGAATAAATTACAAAATATTTTAAAGTTTTTAAATAATATTTTAAGGTTACCTTCTATAATTTTTCTTCACATTATTTCCCAAAACAGTTAGCAACTAGAGGTTAAGGGACACATCTGATTCATCCCAATTTCAAATAATTTGCTAGAATAGTTTTAGTTTTATATAAACCAAGATGGATTAGATTGTGTTACACGAACAAACAACCCAGAAGTCTCAATGTCTTAAAACAACAAAGGTGTGTGTCTTGCTTTGGCCACAGGTTTATTGTGGTTGGATGAGGCAGTAGGGCCTTTCTGCTCACTGGGGCCACTCCGGGATTCAGGCTGATGGTGCGGCCACCATTCCAACCACTGGTTGTCACTATGCCAGAGGTTAAAAAAAAAAGCACACAAACTGCGTATTAGATTTTAATGCTTCTGCCATGTGATTTCCACTCACATTTCATTAGCCAAAATAGGTCATGTGGCCACGCTTCAGTTCAGAGGGAAAGGGAGAGTGCAATTCTCTCACGTGCCTGGAAGCCCCAAATACTTGGCAAACAGCCCTAATGACTACCGCGGGGTCACAACGAATGGCTGTTGCACACACAGCATGGTTGTATGTACAGGAGGTAGGCTTTTTTTTAAAGCCCTAGAGGTAAGGGAGAGAAGAGGCCTATATGTCGTAAAATTAGTATAGTGAGACACAAAACAGCTCCTCGCATGTTCTAAATTCATGCTTGACTTCACCCAGCAATTGATTCTACAGGGTTCATATGGTTGCACAAAACATGTGTTTCAAGTCACAGCGTATTATAAATGTAGTGGAGACTTTTATATCAGTTTAAAGTGCTACTACGAAAGACCACCAGACAGAAAATAGATTAATTACTACATAATATCTCCCTGGCAAAATTTGTGTGCAGCATCACCGAAGCAACAAGCGACGAGTCTGCCTGATAGGACATACCTAACACTTCTCTCTACTCCCTGCTGTCTTTCTGCGTGTCTGGCCTCAGATCAAGCATACATTCTGAATTGTGAGACACAGAGTCTACTTAGCAAAGTTCATTCCTAATCTCATTTCTTCTTCCTTTACGTGACTTCATTCTCTGAAACTGCACCCTTGATTCCCCAGGTCAAAGCAGAACCACCTTTTTCCATTGCCAAACTCTGACCCTTCCACCATTTAACTGCCATTTTGCCTTAGCTGCTTCCTCCAGCAGCCCATAAACACCTTTGGGCATCCTAGGCTGCTGGAAGTCAAACTCAACCTGAACACGGAGTTCTTTCCTCTCCGGCATTAAAGGAGAAGGCGGGGCTCCTTCCCAGGACATTCTGTCCCCGATGTCTAAGAGCGGCATGGCTGGGCCTCAGGCTAGAGAGCTGGGCTAAGCAGCTGAGTTCGGTGGGAAAACTGATTTCACTGCTCCCTTTTTGGTCAGTTCTATATATATCATGTATATAACAATATGTATTACCCATCCCGGAGCATATCAACTAGGAATTTTAAGATGTAAGTACCAGAAACCTTCACTTACATTGTGTTTTTTTTAAAGGACTTATTTATTAGCTCATAAAATATTCAAGGGCAAGGCTGGTTTGAGGCGAAGTTTACTACTGAATCCAGGGGCTCAGACGATGTCATCGGGATGAGAGTTCTCCCTCTCTGTTTCACTGCCACCTCTCTTGATGCCCGTGTGGCCTCTGGTAGATGTCCCCTTGTGAGTGCAGGATAGATGGCGGGAGCTCCAAGGGTCACATCTAGTTCTCCGCAGACCCAGCAAAAGCCTAAGCTCCACACACTGTCCAGGTCACATCCTCCCCCAAATCAACCCACCAACAACTGGCCTAGGGGAGTGGGTATGCAGACTGAATGGAGCCGATCAGGCTTGCCCCTGAGCGTGAGGGTGGGGCCTGTCTCCTCAACCCATGGTGGTAGGGAGAACTGGTAATGCCCTGACAAAGAAAATTCATGGTGTCTGTTATAGAAAGAAAAGTGAAAGGATAACAATAATGCTGACCTGGGCTCCCAAGTGGCCTCTCTAAGACTTTGTACCTACCCCTCAAAATTGGCCCTGTTTTTATTTCAGTCTGTAGGGTAAAGAGATGGATGGTCTTAGTGTTTAGTAACAGTGATGGTCTCATGTGTTGTTCCTTGTAAGGTCACAGTTCTGTTTTAACGGGGCCTTCCTAAAGACCCAATGAATGGGTCAGAAGAGTGAGCCCTGGCCTGGTGGTCTAAACATTCAACATTGGGTCTCAGCTCAGGGCCCTAATAACTCACCTCACGGACTAGGTTTTCTTGTTCGTAAATGAGGATAGGCTATATGGCCTCCACAGGCTCACCATCTCTGGCTGCCGTGATCCTATTGTTCTGTGACACTGGGATAGGGTTGCAAAAGTTACTTGCTCAATGTCTCACACTTGAATGCCAACCCCCTTTCCAATTCCAAGGGAAAAGCACATTCTATCTAGTGCACCACAGCTGTCACGCTGTAGCAGTAGAAGGAAGGGGTGTTGACGAAATGGCTAATCAATAGGATACCAGGGGGAGGGCACAGACATCACCACATTTTTTAGATCGTTGACAGCAATGGCATTAAAATTGGCACGAGAAAGGAAATAGTGGCTAATATCTGACCTGTGAAGGAGATGGGTTTGATTTTAAATAAACCTGGTTTATGGTGATCAAGGGGCAATGACATGGAATGCCCAGATGACCTTTAAGGTGAAACTGGAGTCTGGCAGCTAGGGTTAGGGTTAGGAATGTGAGCACTTAAATAGGTTAAGTAGAAAGCATGATGGAACTTAGGAGGGTAGCTGGGAGTCCTGGGGAATATGATCGATGGTTAGATTTGGAGACTGGGAAGGGGTCTACCTTGCAGAATTAAGGATGGGGTGGGAGTGGGGGGGTGCCACAAGAGACCTGGAGGAAGAGAATTAGGAAAACTCATGAAAGAGTCACTGAAGCCAGATGTGAAGAGTGCATCTGGATGGTAGAGGTGATTGAAGGGGAAAGACAGGGTTAGAGTAGAGTGAGAATGAAAGCTGCTGGTGCCTGTCCTCAGAACGGACTCATGGGTCTCCTCAGGGTTGAGGCACTGGGGGTCCTGGCAGTGATTGTAGGGAGCTGAACAGAAAGTGGATGTTGAAAGGGAAGCAGTGATCACAAATGATGCCAGAAAGCTCTGTCTGCTGAGCAGCACAGGGAGGGGTGTAAGGAGTTAGGAACAGGGATGACTTTGAGAAATGGGAAGGGAGCTTAGAAACACAGCTGTGAGGAATAAATTAGTGAATCAACAACATTTGAGTTTTTGAAACTTGCCCAGCAGAGCTGACCAACTGACATAAATTGCACAGATTGCACCTCTGGAAACTTGCTGGAATTTGATGTCAAGGCAAGGAGACAGAAAACTAGAGCAAACTTCACAAAATATAAACGAAGCTGACTGTTGTATTCATTTTGGTCCCTTGGGGCGCTCTGTGGAGACATTCAATCCCTTAAGAGCCAGGACCTTGTCATCCATTCTGCATTAACTCCCTTCTTGCTTGGCACAATGTTGCAGGTCCCAGTGGAGCTACACTCAACCAATAGTATGTATGGGACAAGCCCTCCAAAAGAAAGGAATTAAAGGGTGATCAGAATCTCTTCCACAAGAGAAAATCATTCATTTCCTGACTCCCACACAGTAGAAAAGGAAATGTGGCGTGATTACAAATAGGATTACAAATTCCTGCCTTATCCCAAAGAAAGCGAGGGCAGAAAATATTATCTCCCTTCGTATTATGCAAAGTGAACCATTTGGGAGGAAGCTGGGCGCATTGCTGAAACAGTCTGCAAAAGCATACGCCTCTCAAATCGTTTTTTCTCAAAGAAAAGTGAGAGACAGAATGGACACTTGCTAAGTGGGTGGGGAGGCCATTCTGGGCGGCCCTGTCATTTAACACGGCCCCCTGCTGGAGAGCCCTGTGACCGTGCTCTCTGTGCTGCCACCTAGTGGAAGGAGTTGGTGATTCCAAATGCTTGAGAGCTGCCAGGAAAAGCAAACTTCCTGCTTCCCAACTTAAAAAAAGAAAGAAAGAAAACGAAAACAGGCAAAAAAGACCGTCCGGCCCGGAGTAACTGTGGCGCAGCAGCAACCCGCCTCCTGACAGCTGCAAACACATCCCTTGTTAGTCCACTCTGTGGGCCTGAGAGGCCCAGCAACACTCCTCACGCTGAGCGCTGGAGAAGCTCGGCAGGCGCACTGCAAAGGACAGCAGGTGAATCCCGGACCCCTCAGGGACATGTCCTTTGCTGTGGTTTCAGTCCTGGCAGCAGAACTCTTTCTTTTCCGGATCTGGGCTCTGTTATGCTGCAGCCCTTTTCAGTTCAGGACTGGGCGATGAAACAATCAGTGACCACTCAGTAGGCAAAACACATCCTTGTCCAGTTGGGGGAAGAGATGTGACAAGTTAATGAGATACAGCCCAAGTCTCTTCCCTAGTGCATCTCCTGCACAGGCATTCAAATGCTAACAGGTCAGCTGCAGCTTGCAGGGTGAAGGCTGACCCTAATTAAGGCAGGCATCAGCTTGGGTGGGAGACCTTTTTCTGGTTCGGTGTCAAGGTGGGAGTCTCTGTCCTGTGTTTTACTTCCCCGGTGAAGTATCTCAAAGGCAAATTAGCCCATTGACTTAGTTCTTGGTTGGTCATCAGCCAAATATCAGTTTAAGATGGCTTGATCTCCTTATTGCCATGGCCACCTCTCTGTGGTAGCCTGTTCGTCACTGCTTGTGCGTGGACAGCAGAGAAAATTTCAGCAGACCAGACCTCTGCAGCTGGTCATTTTGCATCTCATGCAAAAGGATTAACAGATGGTTGGAGGACTGCAACCAGTGGTTACTAGGATTTGGGGCAGGATCTTTAGATATGTTTTCCCTGCTGAACAGAAATGCACTATCGCTTACTTAAATAGTTTCATGAAGACAGCTTGGAGATGAAAAACGAAGAAAAAGACCGTGTGAATTCCACATAATATTGCCAAAGACAGTGCACTATCTATTGTTTTAAGAAATAACTGACTATTTTAAAAAACTTCATACGATTTATAAATCAAAATCATTTTTCCCTTGAGAACAATCCAGAAAGAGTAAAACATTCAAAGCACCAAACCTTCAAAAGACCTGTTGGATTTAAAGATTCTATCCAAGAAAATAACTCCCTGGATTACTTAAATGGCCATGCAGTTCTTCAAGGCTCAGATGAAAAACACCATCAAAGTAGAGTGTTATTAATAACCCTTGGTGCCCAGCCATCTCCTTCCCCTGCTCTTTTGGGCAAGCATCTGCCTCGTTCTATTTTGTTATTTGATTTCATTATGTAGTTTTCCGACATCTGCTCCAGGCTCTCTAAGACAATAGTGAATTCTCCTTAGAGGAGAAATTGTACAAGAAGGGGAAGGTAGAGCAGAATTCCTGAAACCTGATGATCCTGTTAAAGGAGTTTGGAGAACTGAATGTACTGTTTCTCCTTTAAATACCAGTTGACCGAAGGCCAATGAGCCTCATTACTGACTTACTCCTTGAACAGACATATGAATAGAACAGCCACCCATAAATAAGATCCTGTTTACTATGCTGACTCAGACACTGTGCTCTCTGGTTGTAGAGATGACCTTGTCAGTGCGTTGCCTTTCATCCCCTCAGATCTCTCTGCCATGTTTGCTGGCCGCACCTTCTACTTGGCATTGACTTTCTGTAGCCAGCTCCTGTGTCACTTATCAAAGGGATGCTCCCAGAATCTCACTTTGCCTGCAAGTCAGGGAGCCTGGGAATGATGCCTCTCCCACCTCAGGCAATCCTTCGTCAAGGATTGGCAGGTGTGAGGGTGTAAGCACTCCAGCTCTGGTGCCTGTGATGGAGCCGCTCAGAGGGGCTAAACTGTTATCTTCAGAGCCTCCCTGTAGGACTGAGCTGAAGTTACTGTAGTGGTTTTAAAATATGTCCACAAATTCTTTGACACTCCTCCCTTCAAAAGGTGGAGCCTCATCCCCTCCCCTTAAACGTAGGCCAGACTGCGTGACTGGCTTCTAAAGAGCAGAAGATGGGGGAAGTGATATTAGGTGAAGTCCAAGGCTGGGTCATAAAGTGGATGGCTTCTGCCTGGCTCTCTCCCTTGGACTACATAATTGGGACACTCACAGTCTGAGGACACTCAAGCAGTTCTGGGAGAGGCCCACATGGACAGGAACTGAGGCCTCTCGCCAGTAGCCTGTGTCACCTCACCTGCCATTCGTGTGACCTGCTTTGCAAGTGATCCTCCCCGTACCACTCCCGACACTGATGAATTTTCTAAGATGCAGCCCCAGTTGACATTTTGACTGCAGCCCCAAGAGAGACCCCGAGCCAGTGTTACCCGGCCAAATCACTTCTGAAATCCTGACCCACTTCATCTCAGAGAGACAATAAATGTTTCTTGTTGTTTGGGGCAACTCTGTGGTTCTACCCAGAGTTGTAGAACCAATAGAGTTTCTCTCTAGAGGACTTTGCTCAGTACTTCACCCTGACGCACCTTCTTCCCTTCCACCTCAGGCGTTCCCATTCTCCTGTGGGTTTTCCCTGGGAAGGCTTCCTCATGAATCCCTTTCACAAAAATCCCATTCTCAGACTCATAACCTTCCATCTGAAAAGAATATTATTTTCTAATCTGGTTTTAGTCTCTTTCCAAAATAACACTCTTCACTCCATTTCTTTATCCCTTGGAACATGGCAACACCCCTTCTTCAGCTCATGGACCACAGGAAGACAAGCAGGTGATGGGAGAAGCCACGCAAAAAGGGAGAAAGCCCTACTACCTACCAGCTGGCAGTGTAAGCCTTTACCCACCTTAGCAGAGAATGCCTACTGTGTGCCCGCATCCTCAGAGTGACCATGGCGGGTGCAGTCTGCCAGCACGATGGAGGGGTCCCTGAGGCCTGGCTGTGATTCCGGAAGTGGGAGAAGCCTCATGAACTCGGGCCACTTGGGAGGCAGGCAGAAGTCCGTGTTTAGATGGACTGCTTCCCTGGGCATTTTGCAAAGCAAACTTTTGAATCAATGTCAACAACTCCTTTTTATAAGTAAACTTAAAGGGGGATATACATTTTATAAAATGCAGGCTCTGTCGGTTTCTCCCAGTGAAGAAAAAAACAAAAACACAAGTATTCTTGGGATGTTTCCAACCCAGAAAGCAGTGGACTGGGGAAGCAATCCCACTGTAACACAGACTGTGCTGAATGCCGACGCTGCAGAGAACACACTCGGCCAAGACAGACGGGAGGGAAGGAAACCCACGCTGACAGTCCGCTTGAAGAGTGCCCGAGACAGAGAGAGCCCTGCAGGGTTCACGTAGGAGGTTGTATTTCAAGCTGAGCCCATTTTCAAACCCAGAAATATCTGAAAAAAAAATTAATTTGAATTCTTTCCTTTGTAATTAATATAGGATCATTTGCCTGCACTAGATCTAAGCTTATTTTTCTATTATCAATGAAGAAATAAATAATCTGCTAAGTGAATTAACAGGATAGAAAGTTTGTGGGGAACATAGCTGACCTACTTATCTGGAAAATCTTCCAAGAAATTTTAGCACATTTAGAGTTGATCTATAAAATGTAGTTTCATGAGGAAAAATGCCTTCAGGAAAAACATCATTCACAGTTGCTCAAGTGAATATACTAGTTTTAAGTAAATTTGCACCCCTTTAGAAGGCATTTTCTTTTTCTCGAGGATTGGTTGGCTCAGGCTGCCATAACAACGTGCCACAGACTTGGGGCGGCGTATACAGATATCTCTTAACAGAAATTTATTTCCTCACAGTTCTGGAGGCTAGATGTCCAAGATAAAGGTACTGACACGTTTGATTTATTCTGAGATTGCTCTCCTGGCCTGAAGATGGCTGTCTCATCCCTGTGTCTTCGCCTGGTCTTCCCTCTGTGCGTGCCTGGGTCCTCACCTCCTCTTCTTATAAGGACACCAGTGGTATTGGACTGGGGCCCACCCCACTGACCTCATTTAACCTTAGTTTCCCCATCAAAGGCCTACCTGCAACCGTAGTCACATTTTGAGGTATTGGGGTTTAAGACTTCAGCATATGATCTTGGAGAGACACAATTCAGAGGCTTTCATTTCAGTCTAGCTTTACCGCTAAAATAGTTCCTTGAAAGTGAAATTTCACTGCGTATTAAGCTTTTTTAAAAAAGAAGAAGAACAGGATAATACAAGCCCAGTGGGGGGTCATACTTGTAATAGAGGCAAAAGAATAAATAATCATGTGTAGAAAATCAGATATCTTTGTAATCTCTGGAAGAGGGATGGGGTAAGGGCAGCAAAATGGAAGTATGGGAATAACCTATGGAAGTAACACGTCCAGTTTTTTCTTCAGGTTTCTTCTGACTTCCAGCATCCAGTAAGCTCTAGGCAAGTGTCTAGCCCTCTTCCTCGTTGCTTTCTTCCACATGTTGTGCTCAAATTCACCAAACACAGCGTGGACCAGCCAGATTGACCCTGGCCATGACAGGCATGGTGGATGTTTCCACTGCATTACACTTTTCACTTTCCTGAGAAAGAGGAGAAGCCAACTATTCCATGGCAAAGTCTGCACTTAGAATGGTGCCAATTTGTGGTGACCCGCTGGACAGACCTTGAGAGAAAGATGTCCCAGGGTGACATGTAAAAGTCCATTGAAGCCTCTCACAACAGCTCATTTGCCAGCTTCAAGGACTAATCCAATTATGTAGACCCAGAATAAAGAGAAAATAGTTCCAACCATATTGAGAGATTTTGCATGGTCTCACCCTCATCCCATGCTTAGACCCTCTCAGAGCCGGCTGGGGGGTGGGAGTGGAGGCTGGGGGAGGAAAGCTGGGCACTCCTCCCGGGAGGAATAGCAGCGGTCTACTTTGGGGAAGACCTGACGAAAAGGCTGGGAGCTTTATCAGTTTTATTCATCTGAGAAGTGTACTCACACGCATCATTATGTTCCCAGATCCACAACTGATAGGCAGACCAAGGAATGCGTAAAGTTGTATGGTGGGAGCTGAAAATATCCAGACTCGTGAAACGCACAGAACAGGAAGACTGACCTCCCTGTGGAGATGATGAGAGAGATAGTAAAAACTTGAATTCTCACACGGATGCACACGCACACAGACATAATAGTGCACAGAGGGGAAACCACCAACGTGACGAGAACTGTGGGGTTTGAGAGTCCCTGGAGACATGAGGGAGCTGGATACCAGCTGATACATGTTGCCAAGCATAGAGAACATGTAGGAGGATTTGACTGGATGCATCAACAAGAGGCCTGGCTGGAGAAGGTCCCTCTTGGGACGTATGGGACATATTAATGCTTTGAACTCAAGGGATCAGAACTTTTTTAAACAGGCTTTTAAAAAAACAAGACCTAGAGATCATATGGGAAGGTGCTAGGCTCCTATTGTTTCTGGGCTTGAGTCCTAAAAGTCAGGGCCAAAGGGGAACATTAAGTGTGGCTTAACACGCACACACAAACACATACACACTGATTTTTTTATATATAAATTGTGTCTGCAAAGGATTTTCCAACCCAGATTTCCTATGGTGAGAAAGCAGTGACTATTTAAATAATTCTCCAGGGAGGGAGTTGAAGGAGACAGATGTTTAGAAAGTTGGAAGCATAACCCTTGAGGCCAGTCCGCCCCTTTGCTCAAAGGAAAGGGCCGTCGTAGGGACTCCTCCTTCATTTGGATTTGAACCTGTGTCTAGCCCTTTTTTTGTTCCACCTTTATAATCTGTAATGTTGTCCTGTCTTTAAAGAGGATGGGAGGGTTAATGGTCATCTGTGTGTGCCTGTAATAATTTACTGCTCGATTTCTGTATGTGAATTGTGACTTTGAAAAGACCAGCTTCACTCAATTTCAATCTCAACATATGTTGACTTTAGAGGACATGAGGTCTTGTTCCAACAGTCTTCATCGTGCTTCGGTGGCAAAAGAAAACTTCCTTCCTTGACCAATTGTGACCAAAGCTGGCTCAAAGAGTCTTGAAGAATCCATCAACATGTGGCTACATGTTAGCAGAAGACAAGATAATTTAATCTTGAGTATCTTGAATCCTTAACAAGTATTTTCCACAGAAGAGCAAGGGGGAAAGGAAACTGGTGTTCTCATCTGTTTGCTTAAATCTTTACTGTCTTTATGCATTTCCCATTCCTTATCTCATTTAATCCTCACAAGAACTGAGGGAAGCATATTTTCACATGAGTTCCCTATAAGGTGCAGAGAGGTTAAGAAACCTGTTTATCATCACACAGACAGTTTGTTTGACTCCAAAGCCTACTAAGCTCTTTCTTTTTCAGTCTTTGGAGATGTTAGCTATAGACAATGAACATGACATTCTGGCCATAAACAGTCATGATATGATTTTTCTTTATTCAGAACTGTAATGTCTAGAGAAAAGAAAGTGCACCTTGGGTGGGGCTTGGCAAAGTGTGAGTCCTGAATAAGCAGTTGCTGACTGAGTGAAAATGCATGGAATTTGTGTAGCTGTCTGCTGCTCTGAATAGAAAACAGGACATTCTGTGACACACGCCCATCGGTGTCCTTGATTCAAAGTCCCTGCTCCTTTCTGCTTCTCCTCTCTACCCCACACTGTATTGCTGAAGAAGTAGCCAAGTGGCCTTCACCTGTGATGCTGCCATGGGCAGGACTGGCTTAGTGATGACACCACCATCTCTGGGCACCAGCAGAGGCAAATGGACTTCCACAGGGGTGACACACCCACATGGTGCCCTTCCTACTCCCTGGCCACACCCAGCTTTGCAATGGTGTTCCACATCCCTCAAGTTCAGATCAAAGTGGTGTCTGCTCCCATTTTGAAAACTGCAGTGTCCTTATTTCATGAGAAGCACAGGGTATTTAGAGGGCATCCTTTTTACATCATTATAACATTTACCTAAAAGAGTCTAGTTCATGCACACACACATAGGCATTTTCTTACTAGGACACACTTCAGTTATTTCACTTCAATAAAATTTTCATTGCTTACAGGTTCTGGAGCTTTTACATGAGCAGTGACAATGTAATCGGCAGCCCTGCTCATGAATACCACATTCTCTGGTACCAGCTACTACGTGGGTTCAATTCGTGTCAGAACGACCAGTGTATTGGAGTAGATATTCTTTGCGTACATTGGGAATGAGCACCCAGGGGCTGGGGAAACTGAATCTGATAGGTAATGGCAAGACTAGTCAGATTTTCAGGTGATAACTCAAATTAGCTAAGCATCCCAATTTTGTGAAATTAGCTACAAATCAGGCAAGAATCCCCCTGGCCCAAAGACGGAGCTCTGGCAGCTCGGCGGAAACCACCACAGCAATCACAATTCTTTAGGAATTTGAGACCCAGACAAAACTCAGAGGGGTTCAAAATTACACCCAAAAGGAACTGAAAGAAAAAACAGTGTGTTTCTTGTTTTGTGTTTGCAAAATACAATTTCCATTTCCAATTGTATCTCGAGTCACAAAATGATTTTTCTGATTTTAGATATTGATGGACATATGGATGGAAGAGGACATGGACTAATGTACTAAACATCCTAAACTCATCCCTAGGCCTGTTCGTGCCTCCAGTGAAAATAACATTGGACCTACCATCCATGTGTCTATGAAGGAGCAACCCTGATTACTTCTAACGTCAAGAAGGCCTCCACAGCCATGTATTAGCATCCCACTGGCTGTTTATTGACAACTTGGCATGTTCTCTGGTGGTGGGGCCACTTTAACATCCTTAATTGGTATTATTTTCCACACCACTAGAACTTCAAACAGCAGCTTCTACGCCCTTTCCACATAAAACCCTAACCACTAACATGCCTCACAAAGGCCCACTAAAATATGAATCTACTTGAATACATAGTGAACTTAATTGCTAATATTCCTTGGCAAATCAGATACACTATTAACAGTATAATAATGAGTATGCATAGAGGCTCCCCAGTGCGACCAGATACGCATGTAAAATAAATAAATAAATTAAAACCGCCATGCCAAATAAAGTTGTCCTGCCACCTCAGGTTAGCATCTGTTTCTACTTTTCCTCAACAGTTTTCCCTGAGCCTATTTTCTCAGCGCCGAACAAGCCCAGCTGGCAGGTCTTACGATGCAACGTGGACAGGCCCAGGAGCGCCTGGGTTCCCTCCCACTCCCCGCGAGCTCCGAGTCGGATGTTCCCTCCGCAAACAAGATCCCTGCCATCCTGCAACGTTTTGGTCTGACATCCCCTCAGCTTAAAAAGAAGGGAGAAGGGTAAAAAAGCAAGGGGTGGGGGTGGGGGGGCAAACATTAAAACATTTTCCTGTCGGGAGGATGTTAATAATAGACAAGTGTTAGACTTGGCAGTAAATTATTGTCCAGATGAAGGGAAAACAATTACAAATTAGAAACAGATTTATTCACACTCAGTGCATTAATGAAAACTTTAAAAAAAGAAAGAAAGAAAACTAAACTGTGTGTACTGTGTGGAAAAAAATAATGGCCCGGCAGGCCTACTTTTTATTAACAACTCATCAGTAAGCAGGTTGTAATTCATAACAAAGAATTCACCCCAAGGAACGCCACATGCCTGTGAGCTTTTTGAGTTTCCTAAGAAAATACATGTGTTGTTCCACTTGGTTTCCTTTCAATAAAACCCACCAGTTAGCACTTCATTTTCAAGCTGTTCTGACAAATCAGGTGAGTTAGCTTTGTAGAAAAAACAGAAGCCAATTTTTCAGCTGAGAATTTTAGGGAATTTTTTAATAACTTAAATAAATTTCCCAAATGGCAAGCAAACCATGATAACGGCTCTGAAATGAATTCATTTGGAACAGGTTAAAAGGAGGTCTGTTTTAATTCACTTCATTAATTTTTCCTGAGGAAACATTTAAGGATACATCCCTTGCTGCTAAGGTACGTGTCTAAAGGGGGGAGAAAAAAAGGCACCGTATGATTTCTGTGTTTTTATAATCCCTCAAAACATGATTAAAGATTTTTGGAATGCCCTCTCAGCAGCTCCAGTAAGTAGAAGACTTTAAAATGATAGCAGCAGGGACTTCCTGCCCCCCAGTACTTACTGAACGAAACACAGACCCCCAGAGACTCTCTGCAGTGGAGCCTCTGCCCCCATTCCCACCTCATTTCCCACAACTCCCCTCAAGGCGCAGGCGAACTTGACCATTTGACGTTCCCAGGATAGAATGAGTGCCTCCGCCATTCCCTTTGCCGGTAATGACTCCTTCATCTTCCAAAGTTTTCTTCATTCTTTAAAACCCACTTTAATTCCAGCTGCCAATGAAATCTTCCCTGATCACCCAAAATAAATGAACAAAGAACTCTCTCTTAGAATCAGCACAACAAAATGTTTATTCCTCTGTTATTCTGTCTTGTGTAAAGTCCCATGTAAAAGAGTTCCTTGAAAATTCAGTTTTAGGAAAAGGTTGGCATAGCCTGTGTGCATGGCAGGGGTGGTAACAGGACAAGATAGTGTGTTTCTTGGTCCCTTATAGTTGTGCGCGGTCAGTCATATGACGAGTCCTGGCCAATGAGCTGTGAGCTGGAGTGATGTGTGTTCTACTGCCCCTCCCTCTCTCTCCCACAGTGGTCACAGAGGCCTTGTTGGGTTGAAATGGTAATCCACAACTGGAGATGGCCTGGACCCTTGAGTCACTCTGGTGCATTTTCCTGGAGAGCTGCTCTACCGGCAGCCTGTTTATGGGATGAGCAATAAGTATTTGTGGATGGAAGCCTCTGAGATTTGGAGCCGGCACGGCCTGCCCTATCCTAATCAATTCAGTTCAGACTTTATTTCGGATACTGAGAATTAAGTACTTCACCGTAACTTTTTGCTCTGGATACCAGGAAACTCAGAATTTGCTTCAGAATACACACACACACACACACACACACATAATCTAGGTATGTAGATATCCATATATCCAGATGAAGAGACAGGGAGGGAGAGATAGACAGACAGACGGAATGAATACATTTGTTTATGTATGCGCTTCACTTGCCCTCAGTACTAGACTGTAACCTTCTTCAGAGCGAGGGCTGAAATCCACCTATCTGTGCATCCCTCCAAGTTGCCAACATCGTGCCTTGTGTAATGACTCTGTCTTGAGGTAGGTGAACTATGAGGACCCTGAAGGTGAAGACAATGAAACAGCACAGGGCCATTACGCCTGGCTGTGCAGTGCGGGCCCTGCACAAAAACACCGCTGAGGGGACAAGTGGGACACCCAGGGGCTGAAATCCAGCCGATATTCTGTTAAGTCTTTTTCCTTGGACCTGCAGGAAAGAGTCTTTTTGTAACTTTGTCACCTAGAAGGGGCGTCATTTTTTACTTTATTCACCTAGAGGGAGCATCCTTTTTATAATTTGTAGAGCTAGCAGTGCCAGCTTCTGCCCACTGAGAACATAAAAACACTTAATTATGGAATTAAAATATATTGCAGTAAGCATTGATTATGAAAAGAAACAGATA
>PVKM010010925.1:0-34076 GCA_004027735.1 Carollia perspicillata
CTTAGCATAATGCTTTCCAGTTCCATCCATGCTGTTGCAAACGGTAGGAGCTCCTTCTTTCTTTCTGCTGCATAGAATTCCATTGTGTACATGTACCATAGTTTTTTGATCCATTAATTTACTGATGAGCACCTATGTTGCTTCCAACACTTGGCTATTGCAAATTGTGCTGCTATGAACATTGGGGTGCATAGGTTCTTTTGGATTGGTGTTTCTGTGTTCTTAGGGTATAATCCTAGCAGTGGAATTGCCAGGTCAAAAGGCACGTCCATGTTTAGTTTTCTGAGAAAATTCCATACTGTTTTCCATAGTGGTTGTACCAGTCTGCACTCCTACCAACAGTGAACTAGGGTCCCCTTTTCTCCACAACCTCTCCAACACTTGTTGTTTGTTGCTTTGTTTATGATGGCCATTCTTACTGCTGTGAAGTGGTATCTCATTGTAGTTTTAATTTGAATCTCTCTGATAGCTAGAAATATTGAGCATCTTTTCATGTGTTTTTGGATCCTCTGTATGACCTCTTTGGAGAAGCGTCTATTCAAGTCCTTTGCCCACTTTTCAATTGGATTGCTTGTCTTTTTAGAGTAGATTCGTGCAAGTTGTTTTTATATTTTGGAGATTAAACCCTTGTCTGAGGTATCATTGGCAAATATGTTTTCCCATATAGTTGGTTCTCTTTTTATTTTAATGCTGTTTTCTTTGGCCATGCAGAAGCTTTTTATTTTGATGAGATCCCATTTGTTTATTTTTTCCTTTATGTCCCTTATTCTAGGGGACAAATCAGGAAAAATGTTGCTGCGTGCAATATCTGAGATTTTCCTGCCTATGTTCTTCTCTAGGACTTTAATGGTGTCACGGCTTATATTTAAGTCTTTTATCCACCTTGAATTTATTTTTGTGTATGGCATAATTTGGTGCTCAAATTTAATGTTTTTGCATGTAGCTGTCCAGTTCTCCCAACACCATTTGTTGAAGAGGCTATCTTTATTCCATTTTATGGTGTTGCCCCCTTTGTTGAATATTAACTGACTGTAGTGACTTGGGCTTATTTCTGGGCTCTCTGTTCTGTTCCATTGGTCTATGTGCCTGTTTTTATGCCAGTACCAGGCTGCTTTGATTACAGTGGCCTTGTAATACAGTTTGGCATCAGGTATTGTTATCCCTTCTTCTTTCTTCTTCTATATCAAAATGCAGCTGCTATTCAGGGTCTTTATGGTTCCATAAAATTTTTTGAAGTGTTTGTTCTATGTCTGTGAAAAGTGCCATTGGTACTTTGATAGCTATTGCATTGAACCTGTAAATTGCTTTGGGTAGTATGGCCATTTTGATGATGTTAATTCTTCCAATCCATGAACAGGGTATACGTTTCCATTTGTTTGTGTCTTCCATGATTTCTTTCTTCAGCGTTGTGCAGTTTTCTGCATACAGGTCTTTTACCTCTTTGGTTAGATTTATTCCTAGGTATTTTATTTTTCTTTTTGCTATATCAAATGGGATTTTTTTCTTGATTTCTGCTTCTGCTGTTTCATTGTTGGTATACAAAAATGCCTTTGATTTCTGGATATTGACTTTGTATCCTGCTGTTTTCCAGAATTCATTTATTAGGTGGAGCAGATTTTGGGTGGAGTCTACAGGATTTTCTATGTACACTATCATGTCATCTGCAAACTGTGACAGTTTTGTTTCCTCTTTTCCATTTTGGATGCCTTTTATTTTCTTTTCTTGTCTGATTGCTGTGACTAGGACTTCCAAAACTATATTGAATAGAAGTGGTGAAAGTGGACAACCTTGTCTTGTTCCTGATCTTAGTGGGGAAGCTTTTAGAATTTCCCCATTGAGTATGATGTTGGCTGTAGGTGTCTCATATATGGGCTTTATTATGTTGAGAAATGCTCCCTTTATTCCCATCTTGCTCAGTGTTTTCATTATAAATGGGTGCTGTACCTTATTGAATGCTTTTTCTGCATCTATTGATATGATCATGTGTTTTTTGTCTTTGTTTTTGTTTATGTAGTGTATTACATTTACTGATTTGCAAATGTTGAACCATTCTTGCATCCCTGGGATGAATCCCACTTGGTCATGGTGTATGATCTTTTTAATGTATTGTTGGATGCAGTTTGCCAATATTTTGTTGAGGATTTTAGTGTCTATGTTCATCAGTGATATTGGCCTGAAGTTTTCTTTCTTTGTTGTGTCTTTATCTGGTTTTGGGATTAGGATGATGTTGGCTTCACAAAAAGAGTTTGGGAGTCTTCCATCCTTTTGAATTTTTTTGAATAGTCTGTGAAAGATTGGGGTTAGCTCTTTCTTAAATGCTTCGTAGAATTCTCCTGTGAAAGCATGCTGTCTGGGGCTTTTGTGTCGGGAGTTTTTTGATTACTGCTTCAATTTCATCTACTGTTATTGGTCTGTTCAGGCTTTTTGCATAATTCTTAGGGCAAATGAATCAAGGAGCTGTTTCTTTGAAAAGATAAATAAAATCGACAAGCCCTTAAGCAGGCTCATCAAGAAAAAAAAGAGAGAGGACCCAAATAAACACAATCAGAAATGAAAGAGGAGAGATTACAACAGACACCACAGAAATACAAAGGATTATAAGAAATTACTGTGAAGAACAGTGTGCCAAGGAATTTGAAAACCTAGATGAAATGGACAAATTTCTAGAAAAATATAATCTTCCTAAACTCAATGAAGAAGAAGCAGAGTGTTTTCTTCTTTCCCCTGTGGGAATGTGCTCAGCAGGATGCTCCTGAACCTGGTTTCACTGATGTGCAGAGCGTATACCCTGCAGGTGGGGTTTGGACTCACCTGTGTGTGAGGGGATCTGGCTGCAGCAAATCTCAGGTGTTCAGCTTTTGGCTTTCCAAACCCCAGCTTGCTGCTCTTGCAGGAGGATATGGCCTGAATTTTCTACTCTGAACAGCATTGTTTACACAGGTCATACTGGGTGGGACCCACAGACACTTCAGTTCAACTCTATTTCTCTGAATTCTCTGTTAACATGCCGCTGCACCTGTGTGCACACACATGCAAGCTCTGGGTCCCTGCCAAACCTCAGGTCTTTCCCCTGTTCCCCTTTTAAAAGAGTTTCTGTGTGGCCCACATGCTGCATTGCCAAACTGTGGGGGTGGTCCATTCTACTCACACCCCATCTCCACATAAATTGCATAATCTCTCACTGTCAGCTATCCACTGTTTGTCAGAACCTCTGACAGTTTTAGGTAAAATTTCTCTCTGGATCTTTCTCAGAAGGTGTTGGGTAGAGTCCTGCAGCTATACTATAACATGGGCTATTGATGGTGTTCCTGCCCTCTCCAGAGATTTTCAGCCTTGGGTGTTCCTGCTCCCTCTCCAGAGATTTTCAGCCTTGGGTGTTCCTGCTCCCACTGCACTGTTTCTAGAGCCAGCAACTCTCTGGACTTCTCTCTCTGCCATTGGTGTTCATGGTTCCTGTGCTGGTCTGCAGCTGCCCTGGCTCAGTGCCACCAAAAGTGCTGGTTTGAGCTGCACTTGTAACACTTGCCACTTGGAAAACTTGGGCTGCCTGCTCCTGGGTGCTCTGCAGGTGGGCAGGCTCTTGCCCACTCCTGCACACTCCTTGCACTCTCATACATGTGCATGCTCTGTCACTTAGGATCTCAGTCACTCTCCACCAGATATTTGAGTTGAATACTCTGTGGTTAGGCTGCAAGACTGGTCTGGGTCTGGAGCAAGAGGATGGAGCTCCCAGCTATGCCTCAGCTATCTTGGGTCCCCTCAATATGAACTTTCAACCAGAATTTTTTTGTTACTTTACATTAGATAGTAGGTGCTTTTGGCAGCCTATCCCAAGTAATCTGGTTTAAGATTTAAAAAAATAATAGTCAATTCAGGATCATCAAAACCAGCTCTGGACCAAACTTTCTAGGAAAAATTGCTCCACATGCTATTTTACATTATGTCCAAGATGCAGTGACTGCTTTCTTGAATAATTTCATTGTTTCCTCACAAAGACCTTCAATGTGAATAATTATATCCAGTATCCAAGATGGCAGCATAGTAGGAGGAAGATACACTCATCTCCTCCCAGGATCAAATAGGAATTACAACTAAAATATAGCTCAATTATCCTGAATAACCAGCTGAACACTAGTTGAACAGAAGTCTTATAATCATGCATTTATAGATGAAGCCACATTGAGACTTGTAGGAAGTGCATAGATGTGAAAATGGCTGGCCCCACTTCCATAAGCAGTCATTTAGAACCCAGGGGCATAGTTCAGCTATAAAGGTCTTCACTAAGGAGCATGGAGTTTCAGCTTCATTCTGAACTCCCAGCCCAGAGCACTGGAGCTATAAAGTGGAGCCCACATATAATATGGCTGTGAAAATCAGTGGGATTCTGACCTCCAGGGAAACATGGGAGTCTGCTTTAATCTTAGGCATCCTATTATAGGTCCAGCATTTAGAATCTCATTTGTAGCCATGCACCCTGGGCTCCACCAGAGGGAGAGTAGCACAAAGCAGATTAAAGTACTGTGCAGAGAGACTGGGTCTTGTGGCTCTAGAAAAAGCTGAAGGGACAGCTTCCATGCTGAGACCCTCTTGCACACTTCTCATAGTGGTCATTCTTCTTGGGTAGGGTATTCCCTTCCAGACACTGTCAGCCTGGGAGAATACCACAATCCCACCCTCCCAATTCCCTTTCATCCTGCCCTGTGGAGCTCAGGCCCTGCAGAGGAGTAAGCTTGCTGAGTCCCTGATGTAGAGGTCTAGGCACACTCAGGTTGTAAGACACTGAGTCGTATTGCTCTGGGGAAGGGCTATCTCTCCTTCTCTTCTCATGAACCTAACTGGTATCATACTCCATCCCCATGGGAGATCCACTAGCCCCACATACCCCACTCCTGACAGCACTCCCCCACAGAGCTAGGACTGTTGAGGAGGTATAGCTAAAGTCAGGGATTAATTAAGTTGTGTAGCTCTAGGGCAGGGGCCATTTTTCTTTTGCATGCCTCTCCTTGCACACCCAGACCCAGTAGAGGCAAACATAAACTGTGAGTAGCTTTGTAGATCCAAGTAGTTAGCCCAGGGTCAGTCACAGGCAGTGTCTGACATTGATCTGCACTGGAGTCCCTCTCAAGTGGCCTTAGAACCAACACACTTGCTCTAACCATATCAGAACAGGATCCAATTAGCTGCACAGTCAGCACATCCACATGGAGGTCTCTGCAGGCACCAAACCTGCTGAGGCAAATTCTGCTTCATGTGGTCAGGACCTGCACATTAGTTCATACTTTGTGGTCAGGGTTGATCCTCACAGCTAGCCAGCTATGAGTTGACACCACTCACTGAGGAACAAACAGCAGTAAAGACTCATCTAAGCAGGAGGGCTCACATAATGAATGTGAGGGGTATTTCTGGAGCACCTTGTTTCAGTGATAAGCAAGATTATGCTACTGAACCCCACAGGACACATACTACATAAGACCACAATACCAAGACCAAGGGGATCTACCTAATACACAGAAACAAATGCAGAAAACAAAGAAACATTTCCCAAATGAAAGGACAGGAAAAAATATAACCAGAAAAGAACTAAGTGAAAGGGAAACAAGCAATCTACCAGATACAGAGTTCAAAACAATGCTTATAAGGATGCTCAAGGAACTTAGGGGAAGAGTAGATGAATTCAGCAAGCACTTAAGCAAGGGGATTGTAAGCACAAAACAGGACATAGAAACCAACAAAAATAATTTGTCAAATATGAAGACTATAATGATCTGAAATGAATAATACACTAGAAGGAATAAACAGAAAGTTAGACGAAGCAGAGGATCAAAACAATGATCTGAAAGAAAAGGTAGCAGAAAACACCCAATCAGCCCAGTGAGGGGAAAACTTCTTTTTGACCCTGTGATTCCAGTTCTGGATATTGAGCTGATGAAATCCAAATCACTAATTCAAAAGCATATATGCACCCCCTTGTTCATTGCAGCCTTATTTACAATACTCTTGCTATGGAAGCAACCCAGTGCTCACCAATAGACAAGTGGATAAAAAAGTGGTGGTACATAATATATAATGAAATATTATGTGGTCATAAAAAAGAGTGAAATCTTACCATTTGCCATGGCAGAGACCTAGAGGATATTATGCCAAGTAAAATAAGTCAGTCAGAGAAAGACAAGTTTCACATGATTTGACTTACATGTGGACTCTAAAGAACAATTTAAATGAACAAACAAAACAGGACCAGACTCATAGATACAGAGAACAGACTGATGTTTGCTAGAGGGGAGGATGTTTGGATGACTGGGTGAAAAAGTTGAAGAGATTAAGAATACAAATTGCTATTTACAAAATAGTCATGGTCATTTAAAGTACAACATAGGAATATAGTCAATAATAGTGTAATCATCATATATGGTGGCAGATGGGTACTGAAAATATTAGGGGCATGCTTTGTAAAGTATATGATTGTGTAACACCTGAGATTAATACAAAAATATTTAATGTAAACTATAATTGATAAAAATAATATATAGACAATTTTAAAATTAATTAACTTATTTTTATTTTTCATGATATTACAGTTTCTCCAATTTCTCTCTTTCCCTACCTCCACCCAGCCCCACTCTCTCCCCTCCCTAAGTCCATCACCATATTGTTGACCATGTCCATGGGTTGCTCATGAATGTTCTTTGGTTGATCCCTTCACCATCTTTCATCTGTCTACCTACATCTTTCCAGCAGCCATTAGTCTGTTTCATGTATCTAAGCTTGTATTACTATTTTGTTCCTTAGTTTATTGTGTTCATTAGACTTCACAAATAAGTGAAACAATTTTAGAAATATACAAAAAATTTAACACTCTTTCCATTTTCTATCTTGCTATTGCCTTCATACCCTGTATCAGTAACCGAGTGTTAGAAAATCCTAGATATGTTGATTTGAAGTGAGATATAATTGATTATAAAGAACCTTAGGAGAAGATGGCGATGGAGTAGGAGGGAGCAGATTTCACTTCCCCCTGCACATGGGATAAAAACCTGGCTAATCCACAGAGGAACAGAGCAAACAGCCAACAGTACCCCAGCATATCTGAAAATAAGAGTCCGAAAATTGTAGCAGACACTGTAAAACCAGACAGTAAGAAGGATATTTCAGGACAGTAAGGTCCCAGGGACCAGCACGGTGACTGGAAAGCTGTGGCCCCAGGCCTGGTGCCTGGTACTGGCACCAGGTCTACCACAGACTCCTTGAAGGTCAACTGCTCCCTCCCTCTCCAACCTAGCAGTGTTTGAGCAGCACCAAGAGAGACCTGGTTGCTAGAGACGGGAATAAGGAGGAAGAAGCAAAGCACACAGGGGCCGTGATCACCCATGGAGTCTGTGGTCACCAGCTTGGGAGAGCTGAGAGTTCCTTTGTGATGGGCACTGACCCAGATAGTTACCGGTCTGGCTGGAGAATTGGGCTATACAGGGCAGCAGGCTTGAGTAGGAAGAATTACTTAAAGAGTAAAAAACTGTTTGGGGATTCTGCTGTGAAAGATACTGGGCTGACTCCCCACCCAGGCAGGCAGAGACCCTGAGGTCACACATAAGGCGCTGTGTTCCCCCATAGCACTGGGAAGGGTTCACCCTCAAACCCCGTGGGATGAAGGCAGCCTAGCCAATCGCGCAGCCACACCCCAGCCTACAATGATAATCCCCGGGGAAAAAGCGCTCTGAAGAAAACCTGGATTCCCCCACCTAAGATATTGCGGAAAGGAGCCAGACTAGCTTTTGGGACAGTGCTTGCAAGAGTGGCTGAGTATACATCCAGAATGGAGAAATCGCCACACCAATTGCCCCTCAACCTGCTGTAGCCAGCAAGACCAGAAAAACTGGTTTGGCCAATTTCAAACCAATAAGAGGTGTGTGTGGTTTCCTTTTTTAAATGTGATTTTTACAAGTGAATTTTTATTAAAATTTTAATTTAATTTAATTTATTTAATTTTAATTTTTAATTTTTATTATTGTTTTATCATTTCTTTTCCCATTCTTTCCTTCTTTCTAGTTTTAGTCCTTATTCCTTTCTTTCCATTTTTATCCCTTCATTCTCCCTTCACCTGCCTTTTTTTTTTTAATACCCAAGTGAGACAAAAACTTGGACCTGTGAAAGGACCACAGGTGGACCCAAAGAGGGGGAAACCCAACAGCTGAGACAGTGAGACAAATTTCACTTTGCTATTGCAGAGAAACTACAAATTACTGCATATTTGTATTATTATATTTTTCATTTTTCTTACATCTTTTATTTTAATATCATTTTTGTACTCCTACTCTTTGCTTGGCTGGTTATACTGTATTATTTGACAGGTTTCCCCTGTTCTCTCTTCCACAATGTATTGCTAATTTACTTTCCTTCACCTGACTTGTGTTCTGTCAGCACACTACTCAAAGTCCTGTACCCCCTATTCATGTTATTCAAATCACATAGATTCTGGCATATGAGTGTTGCTCTAATATTATTGTAAATAGCAGCTGTTCCATGCAATTGTAAATACTTTACAAAGCCCTTCCTGGATCTTAGCCCATGTCACAATCTCCTGAACTCTATTACTGTAGTGGTTAAGTCTTACACACTACACCTATTTACTATCCTTTACTCTCACCTTAGACCAGAATCTGATCTCCCACAACCTCACTGCTTTCTAGATCCAACTCACAACCCTTCCATCCCCAACAAGAGTCCTATCTTCTTCCCATCCTTTCTGAAAAGTGGCTAGTTGGGTTGAAGATCACAGTTAACACTATGCATAGCCAAAGCATCTCCTATCTCTTCTATAACAGCTGCTACTGTAAATATTATAGAATACTCTCTTGCTGTCTTAAACCATTTTGCCTCCCTCTCCAACTGATCAGAAAAAAGAGTAGGTGGAAGTGGTGAACACCAGGATACCCAAAGGAGACTGCACCATTGAATGTCACAGGTATTCTACTACAGCAGTTCACACTAAAATCATGGAGCCAGAACAAATCTATTTAAGAAGCTGAACCTAACAAGAAGAGTCTCACAAACAAAGGGAAAACAAAGGAATGAAAAGAAAGGAGGAAGCCTTGGAAAGAATGCTAAATGAAATGGACGCAAGTCAGCTATCAGATATTGAATTCAAAGAACTGGTTATCAGGAAGTTCAAAGAGTTTACAATGAGCTGCCAGAAACTACAATGAACTCACTGCAAACTATATCAACATGAAAAAGGAAATAGAAACCATCAACAAGGACCAAGAGGAAATGAAGAATACAGTTTCTGAACTGAAGAACACAGTAGAAGGAATCAAAAGCAGGATCAATGAAGCAGAAGATCAGATCAGTGAGTTAGAGGACAGAGTAGAAAAAAACACCCAGAAAGAGAAAGAAAAGGAAAAAAGGCTCAGAAAGAATGAAGAGGGATTAAGAGAAATGCAAGACAATATGAAACGTAATAATATTCCTATAATAGGGATACCAGAAGGAGAAGAAGAAGAACAAGGCATACAAAATCTATTTGAAAAAGTAATGATGGAAAACTTCCCTAATTTGATGAGGGAAAAAGTCACACAAATCCAGGAAACACAGAGAGTCCCAATCAAGAGGAACCCAAAGAAACCCACTTCAAGACACATCATAATTAAAATGGCAAAATTCCAAAAAAAAGAGATCAACTTATAGGCAGCAAGGGTGAAAAAGGAGGTGACATTCAAGGGAGTCCCAATAAGGTTAGCTGCTGACTTCTCAATGGAAACACTCCAAGCCAGAAGAGAATGGAAAGAAATATTCCAAGTAATGAGAGCCAGAGGCCTGCAATCTAGGCTTCTTTACCCATTAAGGCTCTCAATCAAGACAGAAGCCAAATAAAGAGCTTCCAAGACAAAAGAACTCTAAAAGAATACACATCCACCAATCCAACTCTGCAAAAGATGCTAAAGAGACTACTCGAAGGAAATGAATGAAAAGAGAAAGACAGAGAGGAACACAGGTATGAAAATGGCAATGAATAAGTACCTATCAATAATAATCTTAAACATAAATGGATTAAGTGCTTCAATCAAAAGACATAGAATAGCTGAATGCATAAGAAAGCATGACGCACACATATGCTGCCTACAAGAGACCCACCTGAGGACAAAAGACCTACACAGATTGAAAGTGAAGGGCTGGGAACACATTTTCCAAGCAAATAGACAGGGAAAAAAAACCAGGGTAGCAACACTCATATCAGACAAAGTAGACTTCAAAAAAAGAGCCATAAAGAGAGACCCAGAAGGTCACTTCATAATACTCAAGGGAAGACTCCATCAAGGAGACATAAACATTGTAAATATATATGCACCCAACATAAGAGAACCAAAATATATAAATAAAATCTTAGAGGACTTCAAAAAATATATTGATAGCAACACAATTATAGTGGATTTCAACACCCCACTGTCAAAAATGGACAGATCTTCCAGATAAACTATGAACAAAGATATTGTGGCATTGAACAATGGCCTAGATGAAATGGACTTAACTGATATATAGAGAGCCCTTCATCCCAAAGAAGCTAAATATATATTCTTTTCAAATGTACCTGGAACATTTTCAAAGATAGACCACATGATAGGACACAAAATAAGCCTCAACAAATTCAAGAAAACTGAAATTATACCAAGAATTTTCTCCAACCACAAGGGACTGAAACTAGAAACCAACCCCAAGGGAAAAAACCCAAAACACTCAAAATCATGGAGATTGAATAGCATGCTATTAAACAATGAATGGGTCAAGAATGAAATTTGAGAAGAAATCAAAAGTTTCTGGAAACACATGAAAATGAACTCACAATAACCCAAAACTTATGGGACACAGCGAAGTTAGTCCTGAGAGGGAAGTTCATAGCAATACAGGCCTACCTAAAAAACATAGAAACATTTCAAACAAACATCCTAACCCTACACCTACAAGAACTTGAGGAACAAAAACAAAGGCTGCTCAGAACTAATAGAAGGAAGGAAATAACTAAGATCAGAGCAGAATTGAATGATATAGAGACGAAAAGCACAATCCTAAGGATCAATGAATCTAGGAGCTGTTTTTTTTTTTTGAAAAGATAAACAAAATCAACAAGCCTTTAAGCAGGCTAATCAAGAAAAAAGGAGAGAGGACTCAAATAAACAATCAGAAATGAAAGAGGAGAGTTACAGGTCACACCACAGAAATACAAAGGATTATAAGAAATTACTATGAAGAAAATTTAAAGTATGGCAAGAAAAGAAAAGTATGGCAAGAAATTTAAAAACCTACATGAAATGGACAAATTTCTAGAAAAATATAATCTTCCAAAACTCAATGAAGAAGAAGCAGAAAGCCTGAACAGACCCATAACAACAGATGAAAGTGAAGCAGTAATCAAAACGCTCCCAAAACACAAAACCGCTAGACTAGATGGTTTTACAGGAGAATTCTATGAAGCATTTAAAGAAGAGCTAACCCCTATCCTTCATAGACTATTCCAAAAAATCCAAAGTGATGGAAGACTCCCAAACTCCTTTTATGAAGCCAGCATCATCCTAATCCCAAAACCAGATGAAGACACATGAAAGAAAACTTCAGGCCAATATCGCTGATGAACATACACACTAAAATCCTTAGCAAAACATTGGCAAACTGCATCCAACAATACATTAAAAAGATCATACACCATGACCAAGTGGGATTCATCCCAGGGATGCAAGGATGGTTCAATATTTGTAAATCAGTAAGTGCAATACATCACATAAAGAAAAGCAATGAGAAAAATCACACGATCATATCAATAGTTGGGAAAAAAGCATTTGATAAGGTACAGCACCCATATATGATAAAAACACTCAGCAAAGTGGGAATTGAGGGAGCATTCCTCAACATAATAAAGCCTATATATGAGACACCTACAGCCAACATCATACTCAATGGGAAGGAACTAAAATCTTTTCCACTAAGATCAGGAACAAGACAAGGTTGTCCACTTTCACCACTTCTATTCAATATAGTTTTGGAAGTTTTAGCTGCAGTGATCAGACAAGAAAAGGAAATAAAAGGCATCCAAATCAGAAAGGAGGAAACAAAACTGTCACAGTTTGCAGATGACATGATAGTGTACATAGAAAATCCTGTAGACTCCACCCAAAATCTGCTCCACCTAATAAATGAATTTTGGAAAACAGCAGGATACAAAGTCAATATCCAGAAATCAAAGGCATTTTTGTATACCAACAATGAAACAGCAGAAGCAGAAATCAAGAAAAAACTCCCATTTGATATAGCAAAAGAAAAATAAAATATCTAGGAATAAATCTAACCAAAGAGGTAAAAGAACTGTATGCAGAAAACTGCACAACGCTGAAGAAAGAAATCAAGGAAGACAAAAATATATGGAAACATATACCGTGTTCATGGATTGGAAGAATTAACATCATCAAAATGGCCATATTACCCAAAGCAATATACAGATTCAATGCAATACCTATCAAAATACCAATGGCATATTTCACAGACATAGAACAAACACTTCAAAAGTTTATATGGAACCATAAATGACCCCGAATAGCAGCTGCAATTTTGAGGAAGAAAAACAATGTAGGAGGGATCACAATACCTGATACCAAACTGTATTACAAGGCCACTGTAGTCAAAACATCCTGGTACTGGCATAAAAACAGGCACATAGACCAATGGAACAGAACAGAGAGCCCAGAAATAAACCCAAGTCTCTACATTCAATTAATATTTGACAAAGGGGGCAACACCATAAAATGGAGTAAAAATAGTCTCTTCAACAAATGGTGTTAGGAGAACTGGACAGCTACGTGCAAAAAAATGAAACTCGAGCACCAACTTACACCATACACAAAAATAAATTCAAGGTGGAAAAAAGCTTTAAATATAAGCCATGACACCATTAAAGTCCTAGGGGAGAAGATAGGCAGGAAAATCTCAGATATCTTATGCAGCAACATACTTACTGATATGTCTCCTAGAGCAAGGGAGGTAAAGGAAATAATAAACAAACAAGATCTCATCAAAATAAAAAGTTTCTGCACAGCTAAAGAAAGCAGCATTAAAATAAAAAGAGAACCAACTATATGGGAAAACATATTTGCCAATGATACCTCAGACAAGGGTTTAATCTCCAAAATATACAAAGAACTTACACGACTACGCTCTGAGAAGATAAGCAACCCAATTAAAAAGTGGGCAAATGACTTGAGCAGATACTTCTCTAAAGAGAACATACAGAAGACTCAGAGACACATGAAGAGATGCTCAATATTGCTAGCTATCAGAGAAATGCAAATTAAAGCCACAGTGAGATACCACTTTGGACTGTTCAGAATGGCCATCATAAACCAAGCAACAAACAAGTGTTGGAGAGGTTGTGGGGATAAGGGGACCCTAGTTCACTGCTGGTGGGATTTCAGACTAGTACAACTCTTATGGAAAAAAGTATGGGATTTTCTAAGAAAACTGAAAATGATTCTGCCTTTTGAGTGAGCAATTCCACTGCTAGGATTATATCCTAAGAACCCTGAAACACCAATCTGAAAGAACCTATGCACCCCAATGTTCATAGCAGAACAATTTACAATAGCTAAGTTTTGGAAGCAACCTAGGTGCCCATTAGTAAATGAATGAATCAAAAAACTACGGTACAGATACACAGTGGAATTCTATGCAGCAGAGAGAAAGAAGGAGCTCCTGCCCTTTGCAACAGCATGGATGGAACTGGAAAGCATTATGCTAAGTGAAATAAGCCAGGTGGTGAAAGACAAATACCATATGATCTCATCTGTAAGAGGATCCTCAACATGAAAACAAACAAGCAAAATATAATCAAAGACATTGAAATAGAAAATAGGCTGACAGTAACCAGAGGGAAGAGAGGAGGTAATGTCAGGGGAAAAGAGGAAGGGATTACAGGAACAAATAAATATAAGGACACATGGACAAAAACTAAGGGGAGTGGAAACAGGAGGGAGGTGGGGAGCACTGGGGGTGGTGGTGGACTGGGATGGGAGTAAAAGACAGAAAAGTGTACTTAAACAACAATTAAAATAAAAAAATTAAAAAAAATAGATCTGTAGGAAATCTTTGAGCCTTCAGACTTTCTATGGTTTTGGCAAATTTTGGCCTGTATCTGGGATGACTAGAAACTAGTACATAATATTGCTTTCAAGTCTACTCTAGAATTCAATACGAGGGGTAGTATTTGTAAATGGGTTCCTAAAAATGGCTTATTTCATGTGAAAATATTCAAAATTAAAGAGGTAGTATGTGAAATTAGGGATTCTGAAGTTATTGGTCACATGTTACACAGTTTCATTCCATATATGACACTGTTCCTGAACTTTAAGCGGTATGTGCCTCATCGCCTTCTGGCTCAGCCAGGTCTAACACTCTAAGGTGAACTGAACTGTTAGTGGTAGCAAACAGTGCTCTATATTTGTCGTAGTGTGCTAGCACAAACCCAAAATCAGTAACTGCTTGACATTTCAGACAACAGTCTCATGGCTGTGAATTTAACTTCGTGGAATGTTTTTCCAGTGGATGATAAAGTCATTTAGCAATGGTTACCTTTTGTGGAAGAATATCTTTTTAAAATGAAGTATCTCCAGGTTGGCTTGAAGTTCATGTTCTTATTTTTGAAGCAGACACACTATGAATTGTATTCGCTTTATTTATAACAGAAAAAATACCGATAAATCAGTATGGTAACCTACGAGGGTGACCCAGGCAGTTCCAGTTTTTCTTTTTTTCCAGTCAATCATCTGATATATTTAGTTGATGCAGAACTTCTATAGGTTGTCCTGAGGTTTTATATTTAGTCAGTTCAATAATTAGGACATGATCAAACCAGGTTAGCATGCTGAGAAGCTCAAAAAACAGAGTATCTGGGAAGCAAAAAATTCAGAAACAATGGGAAGTCCAGATTACCCTCTTATTTCTTGTCTTCACATCTGCTCAATATTCTCTGCTCCTGTGTTTTACATCTTCACCCCTCAATCCTTCAGGTGTGGTCACACTTTATGTTGGAAACTCCTCTAACCAGAGTAACTAAACTCTGAACCCCACCATGCTTTCTTGTTTTTACATGGCTTCCAATGTGCTAACCTGTCCCATTTTCTTGGGACATCTTATCCCTTGATCAATCAATAATTTTCAGCCTGGAGCACACTTCTTTCCAAAGAAAGCAGGTCTATCATTACTAGAATGTGAAGAAAATCATGTAATTTCTGTGTGGTCTCCCTAACAGTGAAACTTGTCACTCTTGAATAAGCACAACTTACAGAAAGAAGCATTTTCCTCCCTCAGGAATAATAAAATCTGGTCTCCACTGTGGAAAGGCTTAATGTTGGCTTTAGTCTTTTAAAACTATAGATATTTGCCCTTGCTTTTCTTTCCTTATAATTTCACATAAAGGAAATTATTTTTATTTTTCCTGAGGCTCGACACCCCAGTAATGAATGTTTACAGCCCAATTTGATGCTTTTTAAAAAAGCCCTCACCCAAGGATATGTTTACTGATTTTAGAGAGACCCAGTAAGGGGCTGGGGTTGGTTGGCTGAGAGAGAGAAACACTGATATGAGAAACATAGATTGGTTGTCTCCTGCACGTGCCCTGACCAAGGATTGAACCCACAGCCTCTTGGTGTACAGGGTAATGCTCCAACCAACTGAGTCACCCAGCCAGGGCCAATTAGATGCCTTTTATTTGAGTTTTCTATGTGAGGGGAAGCTTGCTAGCTGGGTGTGTTCTGCAGGGCCTGTTACTTTTCTTGCGTGATATAGAGAGTGAGGCAACCATAGGGAAAAAAGTGAGAGAGAAGTGATTTTCAGAGTGGATGAGGGCCCAAGCACCAGACTCTAAAGTTTTAGAATATACTAGGTAGTTCTTTTTATGCGGAACCTAGTATATTAGTAATTATTTAATAATAATGATATTTATCGAGTCCCTACTTTTTATCAGTAACCATTCTATGCATCTCCTACTGTAGCTCTCATGTCAAATTGAAATTGTTTCACTTCATTAATCATTGAATGAAGCATTTTACATTCTGATTATCCATAATCTCCTGTTTTCCCACCTTGCATGTTCACTTACCGTTACGACTGTTTTTTTTTTTTACTTCATAGGATTTCTTATGCACTGAAGCCTTTCCCTTGGCCCTATTCACAACCCCCTCTTATCTAAACCATCTTGTTCCATATTCAGGTAGTCCATGGTTCATTGCTCTATAATATTTTGCGTAATTTTCTGATTTTTCTAAATTTGTGTTTTTTTGTCATATCTATCTGATAAAACCTAAACATAGTGAATGTAAATATTCATTCTATGAAACACAGAGACGATGGGAGAAAGTGACTCAGTTCAGCTCTCAACACTTTAGCGCTCTAGTTGTTTATCTGGTCACTTTGCTCTCCCCCTGTCTACAATGATACATTAGAATTTCTCTGCTCTTTTCAGTCTTCTTGTCTCATGTTTACCAGCCCTACTCTAGGTTGATATCCTCCTCCCTTCCTTCATCAGAAAGTAGAAGCATGCTATGGGAACTTCCTCAGCTTCACACCACTAAACTTACTTGGGGACATGTGTCTGTGTTGTACTTAACCTGTGTTCTCAGTCCCTTGCTCCTTTTTGCCTTTCATAGCCAAACTTCTCAAACAGTGTTTGCATGTGCTTTCATCATTTCCTTAACTGTTACATAGTCCTTCATCCACTTCAAACTGTATTTTGCCTACATTGTGACATGAGGGCAACATGTGCTGTAGGTATTCTTTCGTTCCCATGGTACTCTCTGACTAACTCTTCTGCCTGGACTTCAAATGGGGTGACCTTCAGACCCCTCCTTGGCTCCCTTGTTTTCCTACTCTGCAGCATGAACTCCCTCTCTAAATGACCTCATCAATGTGATGGTTTTAGTAATATGTTACAAGCAAATGACTCCCAGGTTTTATTTACAGTTCTGACTTTCATCTGATCCCCAACTCCTACTCATTTGAAATTTCCTCTGGAATATCTCAAAAATTCCACAGAAGCCTAAATACTATATCTATGACACCTTCCTCCCCTTTATCCTTCAACTTCTACATCATATTCCAATCTTACCAACTTCAGTGTATTTTAATACCTAAATATTTCTTAACTCTATTTTCTTCCATCTCTGTTGTCAGGGCCCTAATATTATGTACCAACATTTTAAAAAATATTAAACTTAAAAATTGAGCTAATTTTAGGTTCACATGTATTTGAAGAAATAATAGAGACAGAGTGTGTGTACCCTTTATCCACTTTACTCCAATGGACACATCTTGCAAAACTAGAGTATAATATCACAATCTGGATGTTGACATCGATACAGTCAGGATACAGAAAATTAGCATTGCCAAAAGGATGCTTTTTCTTCTTCTTTTTTTAAAATGATTTTTGGAGAAGTTTTAGCTTCACAGAAAAATTGAATGAGAGATTCAGATATTTCCTATTTACCCTTTCCCTCTACACATGTAAAATCTCCCCTGTTATCAACATCTTGAATATATCCACCTCAGCCTGGAGTGGTACATTTGTTACAATTGATGAACCTACATTAACACATAATAATCATCCAGTGTCCATAGTTTACCTTAGGGTTCACTGTTGGTGTACATTGCATCAGTTTGGATAAATATTTAAATGATGTGTATCCATCATTATGGTATAACACTGAGTATTTTCACTGCCCTAAAAATCCTCTGTGCACTACTTTTCCAGAGTGTCAGATGGTTGGGATCATATAACAGATAGCTTTTTTAGATTGACTTATTTCACTTAGTAATATTCATTTAAGGTTTCTCCATATCTTTTTATGGCTTGATAGTTCATTTTTTAGTGCTGAATAATATACCATTGTCTGGATATGTCATAGTTTATTCATTCACATGCTAAAGAGTATCCTCTTATTAAATGATCACTTGGCCATACCCTTAATGTTTTCTTCTGAGCATACATTTTCATTTTTTATAACATAGATAGGATGGGTATTTTCCAAACCTTTGGTTTCTGTTTTCTTTCTGCTCAATAATTTTATTTTTGAGTTATTTTTATCTTTTCACATTGTAGTATAAGTGGTCAGGAAGAGCCGATTTTTACCTTTAATACATTGCTTAGAAAGCCTTCAGCTAAATATCCAATTTCATCACTTGCAAGTTCTACCTTTTACAGAATACTAGAACATGAGCACAGTTCAGCCAAGTTTTTTTTTTCCTACTTTATGAAGAGGATAACTTTTCCTTCAGTTTTCAATTACATATTCCTTATTTCCACCTCATTAAAATGATCTTTACCTTCTTTATTTCTACAGCATTCTGTTCAGGGTGACTTAAGTGTTCTTTAAGAAGACTAAGGCTCCCTTTACTGCACTCCTCTTTTCTTTCTTAGCTCTCAGCAGAATTTGCCTTAATGGTTTGTTCCTGGCAATATAGATTTTTTTTATTATGTGCCTTAAAACTCTTGTATTCTCTACACATTACCCAGTTCTAAAGATGCTTCCACATTTTCAGTATTTTTTACAGCAGCATCCCCTCTTCTCAGTACCGATTTATTTGTCCTTTCAGGTTGCTATAACAGAATACCATAGACTGGATTTGTCAAGGTTAGGATGTTCAAGATGAAGGCACTAGCAAATGTGGTGTCTGGTGAGGACCTACTTCCTCATTAATAGATGGCTGTGTTCTTGCTCCTAACACCATCACACTGGGGACAGAGTTTCAACATAAGAAGTTTGGGGGACAGAAACATTTTAGTCTAAAGCACAAATGTAGTCTTTTTTAGAGAATTGTTATTTGAAAATACACTTATTAAATAAATACTGCAGTAACAAAATGGGGAACAAATAAGTATTGAAAGTACTCATAACCTAACTATCATTCCTATAAATCTAGTGGGTGATCTTTAGCCTAATTGTATTCTGGTAGCTTAGCTGCTCTTCGGTCTTCACTTTCCTGTAATCATTAACTGGTTATCTCTGCTTATGTTTTGAAAAATAATATTTTGGTAAAGCTGTATTTCATGGTATGCTTCAAGCTTAAGGAAGAAACAGGCATTTCTTTATTAATTAAGAGGAAATACCCCCCAAATTAAGCTTGTTGAACATGTCACTAATCTGAAATTTTGAAAGATTTTCTTTGTTCTTCTTTATTTACACATTATTTAATTAAAATACTATTATCCCTCAGTTGAATTATTTTAGCGTTCTTGTTGAAAATGCATTAACAACAGAGATCTGAGTCTATTTATGAACTCTCAATTCTATTCCATTGAATTATATGCCCATCCTTATGACAGTACCCCACTATTTTGATCACTGTACTTTTATAGTAAGTTTTGAAATCTGGAAATACAAGTACTCCAATTTGTTCTTCTTTTTCAAGATTGTCTCAAAATTTTCTTATACCTGGCAATACACATTGTTGCTTGATATCACTTATCCACTCCCCAATGTATTCTTCCCCTGCAAAAAGAGAGAGAGAGCAAACAAACAACCTGTGTACTTTCATAGTTATCAGTGGTTTCTTGAGATGTCTCTGCTCAAAATCCTTTGTCTCTCACTCATAGCTCTATTTCAGATTCCCTTTCAGTAGTTTGATAACCACTAATGCCTTATGTATAACATTAACTTTGCATTTATTTTGTGGACAAGGGAAAATAAATGTTTAAATGTTTAAAATAGTGCACGTGGTATCTTTTTTAGTAGAATTCATTACCAAGTCAAACAAAAATGTAATTAGAATTTAAAAACAACCTCTGTTATAGTGTTTCTCTTGAGGTCCATTTTAACCAAATTTCTATTACATGGAAGCACTCATTTGATTGATTCATTAACAATTTATAACCATTTTTAATTGCCTACCTTTTTTTAGATATCATGTTAGTCCTAGTAGGAAGAATAAAAGAGAAAATACAATCTACCAGCTCCAGTTTACCAGTACTGAACAACTTTCAGTGATGACAGAAATGTTTTCCATGTGTACTACCTAATATGGCAGCCACTGGCCAGATGTGGCCATTGAATGCTTGACATGTAGTTAGTGTGTCTGTGGAGTTAAACTGTTAATTTAATTTTTTATTAACAGTTTTATTGATAAATAATTCACATGCCATATATTTCACCCATCTAAGGTATAGAATTCAATGGTTTTTAATATATTCACATAACTGTGCTGCCATTACCAAATCAATTTTAGTACTTTCATCACTTTGATAAATCCACAATTAGTTATCAGTAGTTCCCCAAATTTCCACAACTTCCTTAGCCCCAGGCAGCCAATAATCTTTCTGTCTCCACAGATATGACTATTTTGGATCTTTCATGTAAATGAAATCACAATATGTAACTTTCATAACTAATTTTAGTTTATTTAAATTCAATAGCAACATATGGTTAGTAGCTACCATAAGAAGCAAGTGAACTAAAAGAACACATACTAGATACTTAGGGAATGCTGAAGTCTGAGAAGAAGATAGTCCTGCATAACAGGTCAGAGAGATTGGAGATGAACTCAGAGCCTAGAGATGACAGATTCCTGAAGAGCAGGAGAATAAACAGTACTAAATAATAAAGAGGGTTCAGGATGGTTGGTAAAGAAGTATAAGCAAGTGGTAATTTTGTATCATGTAGAGATGGAGGTAAGGGAGAAATTTCAAGATTGCCTGACAGGGGTGTCAGGATTGATGATAATTTTGTGTTGTTCTCGCTAATGTTTTTAGTGTAGTCATGAGCCTGTAAGTAGGCAAAAGACAAGGATCTGGTGGAAGTAAGGAGATTCAAGATATTTGAGCAGGGCTCTGGAAGAGGTTAAAGTAATAGCAAGGTCATTAGCATAGGAGAAAGCCCTGATAAGAAAGAGGGAGGTCATGTTTCTCAGAGGCAGGAGTAAGTGAAGAAAAAGTAAAAAAAGATACAGAGCAATTTCTACATAGAAAAGAAGGAAACTAAAGAAGCTTTTCTATTTAAGGTGAGTGGGAACAAGTCTTTCCTAAGGTAAAGTTTGATCCCTCCAAACTGTACAAGGGAGTCCTGAGAACTCCAGAGGTGTTGAGACTGTGGGACATGGGAATGTTATTTATGGGTGTTGTTGTCCAAATGAATGTGTCTTTAAAAAGGGACAGACGTTTTCAGGTACATAAGTCACGAGAAGTCCAGGATCCAGATATATCCATTTTTACTTACTACAGAGTGAAAACTGCCCAAAAGTTTACATCTGAGGATTATAAAGATAAAAGTTTACTCATCCATCCACTTTCCTTCCTTTTTCACTTTCTTCCTGCTTTCCTTTTCTCCCCTTTATTCCTATATTTTGTAGAAAATGATGTACCCTCTTGCTTTTCCCTACAAGAATAAGTGAAAACAAAACACAAAACTTTGTGAAAATACAGCATAAATCCAAATTGGAATGAATACAAAATTTCACTTTATGAGTTGTAATAAAATTCCAGTATTTTCTTATTTTTATAAATTATTTCTCCCTGTCCCCAATGTAATAGCAGTGGAAGAGCCTGAAAATCACAAATGAAAGCCACTTTGCAAATATAAATGAAAAATTTACTAATTGGTTGATAGTGACATTTTGAACAAGCTTTCTTTACACAAGTTTTAGGGATTAAAACTGACTTCTGTGGTATTCTCAGTATATAAAATTATATACTTATGCATTTATTTTTTATTTTAGGCTTTTAAAACCAAAGATGGATATCTTGTAGTTGGAGCGGGAAATAACCAACAGTTTGCTACCATGTGCAAGGTAATTTATAATCATTGGGATGAATGGATGATACATGCAACAATTCATTAGTAAAAAGCCAGGAAGGTTAAATTTTGCCTAGAACAGTGCTGCTAAGTATACAACCAACTCAATATCCCCTGTGTTAGATGAGCGTATGCCATTTTCATACTTATAAATTCCAAGTACAGGGTCAGAATCAGCACTCTGATTGTCTTATTATTTTTGGAGGTGTATGGCTGCATCTGGAAATGAAAAATTATAGTAACTTAAATTATTATATAATTTTACCTGTGTACCTGTACTAACAGAAAGGAAATAAATGAAATTAAATTAAGGGGATTTTTGACATCATTTTTTTTTCCTTCACTCCCTCCCTCCCTTCCTCCTTGCTTCCTCCCTCCTCCCTCCTTTCTTTCGTCCTTTCCACAACATGAGATCTAGTTAGGCCCAAATATAATCTATTGTCAAATTCATTGTCTTTATCACTAGACATTTAAATAATTATTTAAAAGTTAGTTTTGTTTAATGAGTACATTTCTGCAAAATTTATGTTTTAAGATTTTAGCAAATAAGGTTATATTTTTAAAATGTTGCTCCTCAGCAAGGCTTTAGAATCATTTAAAATAATTTTATGTTGAAGATACTCTATTTTTTAGCATTGCTGAGGCATTTAAAAAATTTGATGTTTTTGTATTTATATAAATTTTAGTGGTCTTTTGTTTTATTTAAGGCCTAATGCCAGAAATATTATCCAGATTTCTAAAAATGTTTTCTTTGTAAGCAAAGGCCTCACCTACTGAGGATGTTTTCTGATTGGGAGAAGTTCATTTTTTTGTATTAACCATACTACCATTTCAGGGAAAAAGGGAGGGGATTATAAGAACAAGTATGAAGGACACATGGACAAAAGCTAAGGGGGGTGGAAATGGGAGGGAGGTGGGGAGCACTGCGGGGGGTGGACTGGGACGGGAGTAAAAGACAGAAAACTGTACTTGAATAACAATTAAAAAAAAACATACTACCACGAGCTTTCAGTTTTGTTAAAGATGCCTGTGAGTTCCTTATAGGAACCTTATTTATTGCAGTTAACTTATTATATATAAAACTTATTTATTACCATGCCTTTTTTGTATGAGAGGATAATGAGCAGAGCTGAAAACCACAGCAAAGGCATGGGAAGTACCAGAGAGAAGCTGATAAATGGAGATAGTTCAATTGCAGGAAGGGCTGGAACATCTGAGGTGGTAAAGAAGGGAGCTTTTATAATGGTGACTCTGAGTAAGTGTAGAGAAAACAGATTCAAACATCTGATCTAGGATCAAAGAATCTTTTATTGTGAACGGTCAATGTTAAAAATATGAAACATACGGAAGCTGTTGCTTATGAAGTCATTTGTATATTCTAGCTCCAGAGATGTAAAAGCCAGTTCATAGCTATAAATGAGTACAGATTTTCTTCCTGGGCCATATGTTTTGGAGTTTTCGCTTTCCAGAAAGGTGGGGGCTGAGGGAAGAGAAATTATTGGTTGACATATTCTTCATTGTTGAAAATAACTGTATTGAATTCTTTTTATTTTTGATTCATTACTGATGATTAATTTGAAACTTATGAACTTCCTCATAGGTATCTGTAAGAACACTTTTGAAAAATATTTTTATTTGAAAGAAGAATATTTGCCATAAGTTTTAGTACCTGAATATGAATTAATGTTGTAGTGTGCTATAACCCATTCTTTAAAAAGAGACTATAAGAAGGCTTCGGAGATTGGCATACTTGATCTGTTTTTCCCATGTGTGAGTGAGGCATGATTAATTCCTATTATGAGCCACTAAAGCAATATCTATAAAATTGGAGATCTTCAAAAGAAAAATTTTATATGTATAGGATTTTATTATTTACATTATTTATGAGGGATCTTGAGCAAGCATTGCAATCTCATTGGCTTTTTCAAACTCCATAATTATACCCTCACATGTAAATTGTCCTAAAAACCTTTTCACCTAAGAAATATGACCTGCATTCTTATTTTGATGCAAAATTCTACCCCCCTACATATGTAGTGAGTGAGTTTCTTTTCAACATTTTTTATTTATATTTGTCTCATAGTGAGAGGCTTGTCATTCAAACTGGCTTTGTAGAAGGTGAGGTCCCAGTTTTTGACATTGATCCCATCAAAGTTGTTCTTTTTTTAAGTAAGATCCACCATGAAAAATAAGGTGACTTTACCTTCTGGGGAGAAATGTACCAATGCTGTCTGCCACGAATGAGTAGAGTTCACTTAGGCCTAATATCTTCCCCAAATAGAATTCGATATATTTGTTAACTAAGACTTCTTGGGGAGGTTCCTATTAGGGAGCTCTTATTGTTAGGTATTAGAGTGAGGGCAAGAACATCGAGTTCAATGTTTGGGGCTGAGAAGATCTTCCTGCATATAAAGTGAACTTTGGTTTATAACAAAGGTTCTTATTTTATGGTTCTTAACATGATACAGAAGAATAGGGTAGGTGAGCATATGCAAGCTATTTTAAGCTGATTGATACACCAACACTAATGGGTATTTCTATTTGAAGTATATCGACATCCTTTTAAAAGTCATTTAGACTGAAGGTTTTTTTTTTTTTATTGAAGGAAATATTAATTGGTTCTCAATTTTGGCATGGATAGAAAATCTTGAGCTCCATTTCCAAAGATTTCAACTTAGTTTGTCTGAAATAGGGCACAGGAAACTTCAATTTTAATAAACATTGTAGTTGAATTGGGAATAGGTGGTCTGTGGGCATTATAACAATTCCAAGGCATTTTCTTTGCCTCGAAACTAGTCAGATGACTTCTGTCTGGTTACTTAATCTTTGCTAAGTATCTGTGTCCTCATGATAAAATGAAGATTATAGTACAATACATAACTATAATAATATACAATTTTGGGGGTTTTGTAATAGGGTAGATGACTGAAAAACTCAGTACAGCTATGGTTAACGTGTGCTCTTAAAAATGACCCTTATAAAAATTAGGTGTGGAAATTCTGGTTCTGGGTGAGATAGAATAAGCACACTTATTGCCTTTTCCATGGAACATGTTAGTAAAACCTGGAGAGAATACACAGAGCATTTGTAAGAGGACTCTGAAAAGTAAGTAGTAACGGAATTGGGAAAAACACCAAAATTTGAAGTACCTCTAAAGTTTACCAGTTTTTCTTTCTAATGTGAACATGGATACAGTGGAGTCTAAAACCTGGAAGTGGTCACCAGGGACAGAGTTGAACTCCAGGAACTGCCTTACATTCTGGGCTTGAGGGACATGAAAGTGAGCTCTATTGTTAGACAATGTGTGGAAATCCTTCATTTTTTTTTCTGCTTTCCATTTTCTGATACCCCAACTCCCAAGCATTCCTATAGTGGCAGCAGCAGATGAGCAGGAGCCAAAACTCCAAAGAAGGGTACCTTTCTTCTTTATCACTGAGCTGTGGTCCCAAAGACAGGGGTGCATACTTGTTCTCTGTCCTCCCACTTGGTCTCTGCCCTGAAAGTATGCTTGGGAGTGAGGTAACTGAAGAGAAGTTTCAGGGAACTGAAAAGAGATAGCAGGGAGGAAAAAACTCTGGAAAACAATCTTTGAAGTTATTTGTGAAGTCTTACACTATCTATTGAGCTGTGCATACACTGATCTGATCCTTATCTATACACCAAAGATGTTGAGAACTCAGTTAACAAGCAGACTAATGCCCACACTGCGGCTTGACTATTAAGTGGGGGCACATGTGGGATGGGTTTGAATAGCACTACAAAGCCTTTGAAAACTGAATTAACACAAGAACCAAAGCACGAAAAAGGTTTTTTGGAATTTGTAGCCTGTACCTAATCAGGTCAATTGCTTGCTAAAAACAATAGCAGCATAAATCTTCTGTAGAATTTAAATAAGACTCAGAGGTTTATAATGTAATATTCAAAATGTCCAGGTCACCATTCAAAATTACTTAGTATATGAAAATCTAGAACTTGAATGAGAAAAGGTAGTCAATAAATGCAAATACCAAGATGGCACAGATGTTGGATTTAACTTCCAAAAACTTTCAAACAGCCATTACTAAAATGCTCCAATAAGCATCACAGACACTTGATATCAATGGAAAAGTAGTAGATCTCATCCAAGATAGCAGTGTAGGAAGACCCTGAATTCACTTCCTCCCCATGAACACATTGAATCCACACTTGTGGGCAGAAAAATCTCTACTGAAGAAGAACTGTAGACTGGCTGAACACCTTCTTCACTGGAAATAAGAGACAGAGACAACATGGGAACAGGTAGGAGAGATAGAAGGTATCATGGGAACCCCAACCTCAATACATTGACTGGCAGTAGGGAGGGGCCACTAGAGGGCCTGTATGCAGACTCATCCCACCTGGGGCACAGCAGATATATAGTATCTTAAAGGGCTTCTAGAAGGAAATCCATTTACTAACACTAGAGCATTTACCAAACAGGAAGGGAACTGTGAAAACCCTCTCTGAAATTAGAGACACTGAAGAGTACTATTTTTTTGCTGCCATTCCATCTTTGCCAAATGGGAACAAACACAATCCAGAAGCTCTAGGCAGCTGGCTAAGGCCATCTCTGTTTGCTCCGGACCCCACACCAGCACCAGTTCTGTGGCTTGCCCCTGGATTCCCTGTGGTGAATGCCCCCTCCAATTACACCTCCAGCTTTTGTGCCCTGGACTGACTCAAGCCTCAGCCTGCTCCAACTACAGCTGCAATTGACCTGCAAGAGCTGCCGTGGCTCTGCTTGCCTGCCAGGACTCCCTGCACCTAAGTCAGACCCAACTAAAGATCCAGTCAGTCTGCCAAGATAGCTATGGTAAGGCTTGCCCCTGGCAATCCCTACAGCCCACATTTTATCCAGCTGTAGCTCCAGCTCCAACGCGCCTGCCAAAGACACCTGGTACATGTAGTTTACAAAGGGGAAGCTCTACACAAGGTCACTTCTTAGTTACCAGAAGTTGCTGTTTTTCCTAAATTAAAGAAAGAAATATAGAGATGTAACCAGAATGAGGAGACAGAGAAAAATGCTTCAAATGAAGACAGAACAAAAACCCAGAAGAAGAACGAAATCAAATGGAGATAACCAATCTACCAGGTAACATGTTCAAAACATTGGTTATAAAAATATTTAACAGACTCAGGAGGAAAAATAGATGAACTCAGTGAGAGCTTCAACAAATAAACAGAAAATATTTTTAAAAATCAGAACTGAAGAATACAATAATTAAAATTAAAAAAAAAACACACACTATAGGGACTCAACAGTAGATTAGGTGATGCACAGGACTGAATCAGTGACCTGGAAAATAAAGCAGTGGAAATCACCCAATTGGAACATCAAAAAGAAAAAAAAAAAAAGAAATTAGATAGTTTAAGGGGTCTCAGGGAGAGTAGCAAACAAACATTCCAACACCCACTGGGATTCATTTGAAATCTTAAGGATTTCAAAGGGAGAAGAGATAAAGGTACATAAAACAAATTTTCCTAACCTGGAATATGAAACATTCAAATCTAGGAAGCACAGAAGAGTTCCAAAGAGAATGAACCCAATGAAGTCCACACCAAGACACATTATAATTAAAATGCTAAAGGTTTAAGATAAAGAGAGAATCTTAAAAGCAGCTAGAGAAAAGCAGTAGATTATATACAAGGGAATTCCCATAAGACTGTCATCTGATTTTTCAGAAGAAACAGTGAAGACCATAAGTGAATTGCACAATGTATTCAAAATGAAGAAAGGGGAAAACACCTGCAACTAAGAATACTATACCCAGTGGGGTTATCCTTCATAATTGAGAGAGATAGAGAGAATTGTGTAGACAAGTGAAAGCTAAAGTTCATCACCACTAAACCAGCATTACACAAAAGGTTAAAGGGACTCTTCCAAGCAGAAAAGAAAAGATCAAAACTAAAAAAAAAATACAGAAATGAAGAAACATTCACTGATAAAGGCCATTTAGTAAAGGTAATAGATCAACAATTATAAAGCTAGTATGAAGGTGAAAAGACAAAAGTAAGAGCATTTGCAACTTGAGTAATAAATTAAGGAGTAAACAGAAGATATAAAATATGTCAAAAACATAAATGTGGGTTTGAGTAAGTAAATGAAATATTTTCTGTCAAGATGGCAGCGTAGATAAACATGCTTACCTCTTTGCACAACCACATCAAAATTATGACTAAAAAACAACAACAAAAAAAAACATCACTCAGAACAGTCAGAAATCAAGTTGAATGGAAGTCTGACAATTAAAGAACCACATCCATCCAGACCAGTAGGAGGGGTACAGATGTGGAACAGTCTGGTCTCACTCCCATATGTGGTGGATAAAATTTGGGAAGGGTATCTCGGGAGTGAGGAGTCCCAGCCTCACACCAGGTAACCCAGCCCAGGGTTCCAGTAACAAGAAGATAGTTCCCCACAACTTACGGCTGCAAAAACTGGTGGGGATTGAGTGAGGGGAGAAAATTCTGGAGCCCCAAGCATTTCCTCTTAAAGAACCCACACATTGACTCACCTACTCAGACACACTCCTTCTGAGCTCTGGCACCTGGGTAGCAGCTTGGAAGGCACCAGTAGTGTACCGGGGTAGACTGAGGTGCCCACCATCAAGGTGAGCAGAGGTTGTTGCTCCTGCTCAGGGCCCTTCCCCCACAGAGCCACAGAGGTGGCAAGCAGGTGCCATATCTGAGACTCCATCAACCTGAACAACAGTTTGACTTGTCTTGGAGATCCCTAGAGACTCTACCCCACCCAATTTAATATCCCACCCAAGCTGCTTTTCCATATGCTTGGCTAGTCTTCCCTCATGTTACACAACATCTTAAGTCCTCTCAAATAAGAAACAGCTAGCCTCAGTGAGCCCCAGGCCCAGTCCTAGCAGCAGCCAGCCTAGATTCACAGCTTGGCTTCACTTGGGAATCTTCAAGACCACCACAAGCAGCTGCCATCTCAGATTGCTTTATAGCTCCACTTGAGTGGCCCCAAGCAAAACACAGATGGGGGATGACCTTGGCCTGACCCACCCAGGAAACCCCAGGGCCAGGCACATACAATGTTGGAGCACTACCACCCTGCCATTGTACAGCAGATACTCCAAAGAGTGTGAAGGTTGTTGGTAGGTGGTCACAGTTAATCCTTGCAGCTGACTGGCCTGGGTAAATCCATCCCATAGATCTGCCAACAGCAACCAAAGCTCAATCACAAGAGGGTATACTCAGCCCATGAAAAGGGATGCCTCAAGTACCCAGCTTGGACAATAGGGGAGGATGTGCAATTGGACCCTACAGGACCTCTACTACATTAGGCCACACTACCGAGATATGGAGTCAAAGCAGCTCTACTTAATACATAGAAACAAACACTGGGAGGCTGTCAAAATGAGACAAAGAAACATTGCCCAAAGGAAAGAACAGATTAAAACTCTAGTAAAAGAGCTAAACAAAATGGAGCAAAGCAATCTTATTGGATGCAGAGTTCGAAACACTGGTTTTTAGGATTCTCAAGGAACTTATTGAGGACCTCTGCAGCATGAAAAGATCCAATCAGAAACAAAGGATACGCTAGCTGAAATAAAGAATAATTTACAGGGAATCAACAGTACAGTTGATAAAGCCAAGAGCCAAATCGGTTATTTGTAATATTAAGAAGTAAACAAGAACCAATGAAAACAACAAGAAAAAAAAAAAAAGAATCCCCCCCAAATGAGGATAATATAAACAAGCTCTGGGACAACTTAAAGACTTCCAACATTTGCATGATAGAGGTGCTAGAAGAAGAAAAATAGGAAGAAATTGGAAATCTTTGAAATACAATGAAAGAAAACTTCCCTAATTTTGTGAAGGAAATATACATGCAAAACCAGGAAGCACAGAGAGTCCCAAACCAGATGGTTGCAAAGAGGCCCACTCCAAGACACATCATAATTTAAAATGCCAAAGGTTAAAGGTAAAGAGATAATTTTAAAAGCAGCAAGGGAAAAACAGTTACCTACGGAGGAGTTCCATAAGACTCTCAGCTGATTTTTCAAAACAAACTTTGCAGGCTAGAAGGGATTGGCAAGACATATTGAAAGTCATGAAAAGCAGGGACCTATAAGCAGAGATTGCTCCACCCAGTTAAGCTCTTATATAGAATCAAAGGGCAGACAAAGAGCTTCCCAGATAAGAAGAAAACTAAAGGAGTTTATCTTCACCAAATCGTTATTGTATGAAATGTTAAAATGACTTATTTAAGAAAAGGAAGATCAAAAGTATGAACAATACAATGGCAAAAATACATATCTATGAACAATTGACTTTAAAAAGCAAACTAAACAAACAAGAACGAAGCTAAGGTCAGGGATATGGAGAGTGTTTTGATGGTTACCAGATGGGAAGGGCTTTGGGGAAATTGGTGAAGAGGTGAACAGATTAAGAAGTACAAATAGGTAGTCACAAAATAGTTATGGGGATGTAAAATACAGTATAGAAAGTGGAATAGCCAAATAACTTACACTCATAACCCATGGACAGGAAAAATGGTAGGGATTACCTGAGGGAATGGCTGGTGCTGGATGGAGAGGGGAAAAGGGGAAAAATTCAGGAGAACTATAACAGCATAATCAATAAAATAAAAATTTAAAGAATGAAACATTTATACATAGGATGGATTTGAATTTAAGTAATTATCAAGTTAAAATAAACTGCTATAAACATAGCTTGTCTTATATGAATCTCATGATAACCACAAACCAAAAGCCTGTAATAGATACATAAAAAATAAAGACAAAGGAACACAAACATATTACTAGAGAAAATCATCAGTGTAGAAGGAAATAGAGCAAGGGAAGAAGAATGAAACATAGAGGAACTACAAAAGCAACTGGAAAAATTAATAAAATGATACATACCTAACCATAGTTAATCTAAATGTAGATGGACTAAATGCTCCAAACAGAAGACCTAGCTTGCCTACCAGAGTTTTACTTTACACTGAAGGTCACATGGACATAAAGTGAAAGGATGGAAAAAGATATTTCCTGAAAATAAAACAAAAGGAAAACAGGGATAGCAATCCTTATATCAGACAAAACAGACTTTAAAACAAAGACTGTAACAAGAGATGAAGTAGGGGTTTACATAAAGGCATCAATCTACTAAGTGGGTATAACACTTGTAAATATGTGCTCATCCAACCTAAGAGCACCTAAATACATCTAGCACATATTAACATACATAGCAAGAGAGATTGACAATATTATAATAATAATAGGGAACTTTAACATCCCACTTATATCATAGGACAGATTATCTAAACAGAAAATCAACAAGGAAACAGTGGCGTTCACTGGATACATTAGATCAGATGGAATTAATAGATATTTTAGAACATTTCACCCCAAATTAGCACAACATATTCTTTTCAAGTGCACATGCAACAGTTTCCAGGATAGACTCTATGTTAGGCCACAAAACAAGTACCAGTAGATTTAAGAAGATTAAAATCATACTAATTATCTTCTCTTCAAAGCAGTATGAAACTAGAAATCAATTAACAAGAACACGGGAAAATACAATAAGTGGAGGTTAAATAACATGTTATTAAACAGTCAATGTTTAATGAAGAAATCAAGGAGGAAATAAATAACAAAATCCTGAGACAAATGAAAATTGAAATATAATAATCCAAAAGCTTTGGACACAGTAAAAGCAGTTCTAAGTGGGGAGTTCATAGTGATACTGACCTACTTCAAGAAACATACAAGAAAAATCTCAAACTAACTTTATACCTAAAGGAACTAAAAAAAAGGACAAACAAAGCCCGAAGTGAGTAGGACAAGAGAAATATTTATAAGAGTAGAAATCATCAAATAGAGACCTAAAAATAGAAAAGGTCCATGAAACTTAAGAGCTGGTTCTTTCAAAGATAACCAAAATTGATAAAAATTTAGCTAGACTCAACAAGAAGAAAAGGAAATATCCAATTAAATAAAATAAGAAATGAGAGCTAATAACCAACATCACAGATATACAAAGGAATTATGAAAATACTATGAACAGAAGAATTTCAAGATGGAGGCATAGGTGGAAATACTGTGCCTCCTCGAACAATTAAAATTAAGGACAGCAAGAGAGAAGATGGCGGCTAGGTAAGAAGGAGCAGATTCCACTTCCCCCTACACATGGGAGAGAAACCTGACCAATCTATGGAGAAACAGAGTAGACAGCCAGCAGAACCACAGCATATATGAAAATATGAGATGAAAAATTGTAGCGGACATTGAAAAACCAGATGGTAAGGAGACTGTTTTGGGATAATAAGGGCCCAGAGATCAGCACAGTGACCAGGGAGGCTGGGGCCTGCTGGGCCAGCCACAGGGCTCTTGGGAGAAAGCTGGGTCTGCGCTCTCTCCCCTGCCAAGCAGGGTTTGAGCAGTACTGGGAGAGACCTGGTTGCTTGCAATTGCAGAGAGGGGAGTAAGGATTGAGTGGCAAACACATGGGGGCTGTGAGCACCCACGTGTAGCCCTGGAAAGAGCGTGTGCCCGAGCGTGTGACCAGAGGTGGCCCTGCCAGGTGTGCATGCCCACATCCCAGGGAGAGAGAGCCTTGTGGAGCACCCAGGAACCACACCCGGACCTGGAGAGAGTGTGCGTACCTTGGGAGACCTGGAGCCTGAACCCCGTAAAGCCGGAGTGATCACTCATGCTGCAGGAAACCCGGAGATTGCACCCATGAACAGGAGTGAGTCAGCATGCCTCCAGAGACCATATCTGTAAAACCCTGCCTCAGACTCCCACAGCCAGCAAGAACAGAAAAACCAGTTTGACCAGTTTGAAACCAGCAAGAGTTTCTTTTTTTTTAATTTAAATTTTATTTTCTGGTGTGTTTTTGTTTTTTGTTTGTTTGATTTTTTTTAAAGAACTTTTTTATTTTTTATCTCTCAATGCCTTTGCTTCTCTTCCCTTCTTTCTTCTTTTATTCATTCTTCCTTTCTTTCCAATTGTATCTCTTCTACCTTCCTTAGTCTGCTTTTTTTTTAATACCCACAAATCAGACAAAAAAAACCAGAACTGTGAAAAGACCTGAGCCGGACCCAAAGAGGGGGCATCCCAACAGCTGAGAGAGAGAGAGAGAGAAATTTCACTTTGCTGTTACAGAGAACCTGCAAGATATTGCATATTTGCATTATTATTTTTACATTATTCTTACATCTTTTATTTGAATAATATTTTTTTCTATTCTTCTTCTTTCTGTTTAGTCTTCTTTGCTTGGCTGGTTATATTGTATCAATTGACAGGTTTCTCCTGTTCTGTCATTCATAGTGTATTGCTAATTTACTGTCCTTCACTTCACCTATGTTCCATTAGCACATTACTGAAGGTCTAATACTCCCTATTCTTGGTATCTAGATCTCATAGATTCTGTCATATGATTGTTGCTCTAAAATTATTGTAAATAATAGCTGTTCCATTCTATTGTAAATATGACACAACACCCCTCCCATATCCTAGCCCACTTGGTTTCCTGAACTCTATTACTGTAGTGGTTAACTCTATTCTCTCACACACTACACCTATTTACTATCCTTTATTCTCATCTTACCTCAGAATCTGACATCATACAACCTCACTGCTTTCTAGAGCAAACTCACAACCCTTTCCTCCACAATAAGAGTCTTCTCTTCATCCCATCCTTTCTAAAAAGTGACTAGTTGGGTGGTATATCATGGTTAACACTATACATAGGCAAAGGATGTCCTATATCTTCTCTACCGGCTGGCATTGTAAATAGCATAGAATACTCTCTTGCCGTCTTAAACCATTTTGCCTTACCTCTCCAACAGAACACAAAAAAGAGTAGGTGGAAGCAATGAACACCAGGATACCCAAAGGAGACTGCAACACTGAATCTCACAGGTACTCTACCACAGAAGCTTACACCATAAACCAGGGAGTCAGAACAGATAAATTTAAGAAGCTGAGACTAACAAGAAGAGTCTCACACTCAATGGGAAGACAAAGAAACAATCCCCAAATAAAAGGAAAGCAGGAAACCTCAGAAGGAATGATAAATGAAATAGAGGCAACTCAATTATCAGATATTGAGTTCAAAGCACTGGTTATCAGGAAGCTCCATGAGCTCACAACAAATTACCAGAAACTACAGGGAAACTACAATGAACTCACTGCAAACTATATCAACATGAAAAAGGAAATAGAAACTGTCAACAAGGACTAAGAGGAAATGAAGAATACAATTTCTGAA
>PVKM010010926.1:0-10285 GCA_004027735.1 Carollia perspicillata
CACAAATCTTTTTTTTTTTTTTTGGTCTTCAATTGCATTTTTTCCTTTCTTGAAATAAGAAAGCATAATATGTCAAAAATGTTGCTAGTTTTCTTCTATATTGAAATGGCTACACAAAAATTCACCAATTTTGATACATTTTTTTAATGCACACTGATATGATAGCTGTTGCAATATAATTTAACAAAATTGTTTTGAATGAAGTTAAAGACAGCTAAGCACTACTGGGACCATTTTATGGACTAAACTAAAACTTTTTAGCCAACCCAATATTTTATCTATAAAGCTTTTTTTCCATTTTTTTATATGGGCTTTCACAACACATTATTTTTTTAAAATCTTAATATCCATCTAATTTCTATTTGTATAATTTTTCCCTTCACATTTCCTACTTGGATTTGTATTTTTTCCTATCTTCTCTATAGTAAAAACAAAAACAAAAAACAAAAAAAACAACCACATAATATTTTTTAAAATAGAATAGACAGGACAGACAGAATAAGCAGCAGAAAAGTGTGCAGAACCATCTTAATGATGGATTGGCAATATCTTTATAATTATTTCTGTCATAAATCTAACAGTGATAGCATACAGTGCCGTCAACACAAGATATATGTATTTAAGTTTTCTTGGGAATGCCAAACACAATATGCTAAAGTGAGGTACCAGACATAGCTGTACATTCATAATGCTAATAAACTGGGGGAAAACTCAACTTAAAGTTTTTTTTTTCAAAGTCATATTTTATTTGCTATATAAATAAATGGTGAAAGAGTCAAAAAAAAATAGTTCCAATTTGTGATGGAAACAAAAGAAATTAGTAAAAACCCTCTTTAGGCCAGGCTGTTTCACACAAATCATCTCATTGATTCTCAAAACAATATCTACTTGGTGTATGTTTGTATAATCGTTTCCACCATATATATGAGGAAATGAATACCTATTTCAAGTAATAAACAGAAGGTTGCACTGCTAGTCAAAGACCATGTAGAAATTTGGACAACTTCGTGTGACACCAGCTCTGGGTGGTTACAACTCCATTGCTGTGGAACCTGGAGAAGAAAAAGAAGCAAAAAACATTCACAGATTTTTTTTGCACATCAAAATGTTATTTTGTAAAAATAATATTCGACCACTTTCAAATATATCTATTTCAGCATTTGATAAAAGCTGAGAAAATTTTATTTAAGTGGTCATGCTGTGGATCAGGTACAAAGTGATGGTAAAGCCCATGACTTTGAACTTAGACATATTTTTTATGATTTCATGGGTGACTCAATTAAAGCAGCTGAAAGATAGTTAAAGCCACAGGATTGATTACTAAAGTAGCTTGCACAATTGTCTTTGGCACGCTTTGAAAAATGGTAAAATAATCATCTTTTCCAAGTTAGATGAGAGATTTCATTTTTCTCAGCTTTTTCAACACATAGCTCCCCTGAGAAATCTACCTTAATGAATTACCTTAACAAAGGAACCTTCTCTCATGTGCTTCCTCAAACACTTAATGTACCATAGTGCTTTATATAGTAATCTGTATCTGGTTACTGTGAGTTCTATAGATGTGTTTGGAGTATTATGTATAGTATTGCTCAGTGAACTGGCCAATAAACTTCTTCAGGACAGTGAGCAGCTCTTTAAAGTGTTTGTATTGAAGTGTATATAGGGGATGGATAATGGGAGAGAAGGACAATTAGGCCTTTTGAGCAAAAAGATAAAGCAACAAATACGACTGAAAATACAACAAGAGAGAGGAAAGCAAAAGAAAATGGTATTATGAGTCAAGAGAAGGAGATTCTAGAATGAGAGTAGAGTCAAATACCACAGGGAAGTTGAGCAGGATAGGATTGACATAAGCTCTTGGTTTTCAAGAAAGTTAATGATGATAATTTTATTAGAGTGATGAGAGAATAGGTAGACTGATTATAGAGGACTGATGAATGAATTGGGGATGAGAAAGTAGAGGCAGAAATGGTATACTATCTTATTTTTTTAAGGAGCTTGATTATAAAGGAGTGAAAGAATCTAAAGTGATGATTTGAATAAAAACAAAAACTGAAAAAAGGTAGCTTTAAGATAAAACTATTGAGCATGTTTAAAGGTCAAGAGGAATAGTGGATAGGAATAAATTGAGCATAAATAAGAGCAAAGGTGATACTGGTCAGTGCTAATCCTGTGTGAACTGGTACTAGACCAATAGGATTTGAAACTTGGATTTATTAGCTGTGCACACTTGTGCAAGCCTCAGTTTTGTCACTTATTAATATGGAGATAATTTAGGATTATGGTGAAGAGGTAACATACAATTGTAACTTTATCCCCATCAGATTGACTATGGATAATGCCAGTTTGCTGGGAATGTGAGGAGGCATGCATACTTCTGTATTACTATCAGGCCTGTAATTGGGGTCAGGCAGCTCTTTTGAGATAAACCTGAAAGTATTTACTCAAACTAAATGTACACATGAGCTATAACCTAGCAATGCTGCTCCTGGGTCTACACCCCGGAGATATTTTTACAAAGGTCCAGAGGCATGTACAAGGGACATTTGTGAGGATGGGGAGTTGGAGGCAGTTTAACTGGGAGAAAGGAGAAGTGAAATATGGTGGACACACACAGTATGGGATAGAATGCAGCAGTTAGAAATAATAGTCCATCTGTATATAGCAACATGGATAGATCTCATGAAACCATAGCCTATAAAACATAGCAATAATCTTAGTAACAGTAGGTAGCACCTATGTAGTATTTACTATGTGTCCATTAATTTTCTGAGCTCATAACAATCCTGAATATATTATTATTATTCACATTTTATAGATGAAGCATGTGAGGTACATAATGTTACACAGTAAGTATATGTGCTGGAATTTGAACTTGTGCAAGCTGACTGCAGAATTCTTGCTCTGGAGTAGTCATTAGATGCCTAAGAAGTATGGTGAGAGCTACAGAGCAATACCGCTAATGGAAATCAGAAATTCATATACACCAGCCTACAACACATGTGTTGTAGAATGCATTGTTATTAAAGGATATCAAAACATATCAGAATGTAAATAAAAGCAAATAATGGCATAAAATGTCAAGAGAAAACTCTTATATTGTACAATATAATGATGAACACGTTCCCTTACTTGTATATTAAGTAAATTTAATTTATAAAGACTTTGTACTTAAATGTGGTTTTTCAAGAGTTGATATATGGAAAGAGCAAGAAGTTGCTCCAGCAAGAGCCCTGAAGCAATAGCAGGTATGAGGGGCCGCTTTTAGTGAGTGAGTAAGGACAACTTGAGAAGCAAAGAGAAAAACCGGAAAGTCAAAGAAGCATCAAGATGATAAAGAATATTTGTTTTAGCCACTTCACTTTCCTCATAGTGAATGTTGACACATGGTGTGCTGTCAATAAATGACTATTGACCTTTTGTTGGTCTGGTCTTGTTTAATATAAAATAGCAAGGAAATCACAGTGGAGGACTTAAACATTTTTTTACCTTCGTCTGAAGTAGCCTTCTATCATCACAAAGAGCAGGATTTCTCATCTCTTCTGTTCCAAATTGCAACCTTTTAACATCAGTCCCGTCCTCATTCAAGAGCCATCAATTTAATTAAAATAAAAACATATTCCGTGTTTTAATTCTTGTCATATGCCTGCTAAAAGCATGAGTTTTGATACAAGCAAACATAAAAGTCACAATGACCAGAGAATGAAAAGCATAAAACAAGACTCACGGGACAAAATAAAATAAACTGTGTGTTTTTTCCCCCACACTTTTGTGTACATAGATGCACACTACTGGAGATGAGACGGGGGAAACAGTCTGTGTCGAAGTCGGGACAGTAAAACCCAAAGGCAAAGGGCAGTACTGAAAAAAGAACATGACCTGTTTTTTGCTTGAAGGCAACACGGTTGCCAGAGGCTCATAGAAACAGAGACAGGTTATTAGGTTAAACTTACAGAGCAGCAAGAAAACCAGTTCATAAGGAAGACAGCTGTCTCCAACTTTTCTCTTATTAGTTATCTGATATAAAAGAGTTATCTGATATAAAGGAACCCTATATTTTCCTCCATTTTTTCCACTCTCCCCTATTATTTATAACCATTTGATGAACGGTGGATGGCCTGAGGATGCTATGTAACCTACGGATCTACAGTAGAAATGGATATAGGAAACACTGCTTCGCCGCACACTTACATTTTTGACATAATCGTTCCATTGCTGTTTGCAATATCCAAAGTGTACTCTTCCGTTTGAGAATCTCTGCTACACTTTCCTCCTCCTAAGGCTCTCCCTACCTGTCTCCACCTTTAAAAAGTCATCCTTTTCTTTGAAGCTACCACCAGGTCCTACCACCTCAGTGAAATCTTTGCAAACCTACTCGAAGTAAGCCTTACCATCTCTGAGTTTCCACAGCAGTGTTTTAATTCTGCTGTCACTTATTAGTCCTGCCTAGGACTATAATAATTTGTATATACATTTTTGCTCTTCTGTCTTGTTTGTTTTTGCTTTTCTCATAGTGAGTGTTTACACATGGTATGTTCTCAATGAGTGACTATTGAATTAAATTAGAGAGTTTCAAAAATCCAGGGTTGTTTTTTTTTAACATGATAAATCTGGAGGTGCTACGTAGAGTGGATAGGGGCTGGGAAAACATGGATTTAAAAAAATGTTTACAAAACACATTTATATCTTCAGGCACGAGGTGATACGTGTCTGTATACAGGAGAGGAAATAGTGATTCACAGGGAAGTTCTGGAGAGAAAATGACAGATCATTATGAATGATGACGATAGTGAAGATGGTGGTAGCAATGAGGGAGGTAGCTTGTATTTGTATAGCAGTTTACAGTTTATGTAGATTGTTTCAGAGTTATGTATGATGAATTTATTTTTCAGAATCAACAGAAGTAAATGTGATAAAAAATCATGTGCTACAGTGATACAATGCATGGTATTCTTGTGTTTTCCTGGGAAAAGATTTTCAGCTTCAAAGTTGGAAGACACAGAGCACAGATCACGTTGACAGCTTAGAAACCAGGTTAATCATGGCAATGTGAGTTTCTACATTTCTCCTGCTTATCGGAGAATGGTCAGATTTACCTGAAGAACAGTCTGAGAAATCCATTACAAGACCCTAATAATGAATTCCAAATACCAGTGTTATTTTTAGCAAACATTTATTTAACTCCCATGGATTTTGTGGGAGTTGCATTAGTCCTCCAGAGAGATGGAGGCAGAGCAGTAGTTTCTTCCGCCTGGGGAGACATTGTTTCCCAGCTCGTTATATTTTGATGCAAAGGCTAAAGTGAATGTTTTTGCTTTCTGAGAGCAAAGGCCACAGAGCATTTTTAACAGGATGCCACTGGGTCATTTGCATTTTCACCATAGAAACCTGGGGATGTAAAGAAAGCAGACTGCAGAAACCTTAGGGGATCAGAATACTTTCTTCATTATTGTTTGTATATCTGTATCTTGGGAAGTGTTGATGAATGTCTCACTGTTCTTTTAAGCAAATTGATTGGAATACAAAGTACTATTTGCTTAACTTGTGTCTGCTTAAGTATTTCTTATTTTCAGCCTAATGACAGAAATTTAATGTGTGTATACATTAGACTAAACTACTTTCATTTTTGTTCTCTTTTCCCTCAATTTGTACTTGTAAAAAGAGCTTGAGCTATGCTCTGTTTTGGGTCAGAAAGAATTATGTTATTTTGAAATATAAATTGTGTCACCTCTGGGTTCTACTTTTCCTCTTCATGAACAAGAGGGATGAAGGAGTAAAATAAATGGTTGAAACATCAGAGCTGTTCAAACATCTCTAGAGCTGGCTCCTCGGAGAGGAATAAAGACTCCAAATTCTATTTCACAGTGGGAACAGAACATGGCCATTTGCTCTGGGTATGGAAGAAGATAGCAAAGTTCCAGTCCAGCGTGCAGAGGCAGGAAGAGTGGCAGAACTCTCAAGGCAGAGACGGTTCTTTTAGAAGGTCATGGGCCAGAGTCTCAGTTCAAGTGAGGTTGCCTGGGTGGAAGCAAGACCACAGCAAGTATAAACTTGATATGGATGAGCTGAAGGTGCTCTTATTGATTGGGTCCAATCAGGAGGGAAAGGAAGCTAAGCCCCTATTTATGCAGTGTCAACTGCAGTTACTATCACCTGATGTGAATGAGGTACCAATATGTACATGTAGGAATGGCATTGGAGGGTACATTCAACTGCACAGAAATGGGAAACGATGAATAATTCAACAAGGAGATAAATTGATTGTAGCCACTTGAAAGGGAAAAACAGGACCTATGTTCAGGCTATTTCATACTGGGATTGATACGGAACTGATCACCTGATTGTGAGGGAGCTAGCTGTCTTTCAGGTAGCATTTCAGAATGCCTATGGGATTCTGAACCCATATGGGAAACAACCCCTGTCTGTATCTTTTTTCAGGTTGTGTTCTTTTTTTAAAACTTATTGAGGTGACTTTGGTTAATAAAATTGTATAGGTTTCAAGGGTACAACTCTATAACACATAATCTATATTTTGCATTGTGTGTTTACCACCCAAAGTCAAATGTCCTCTTCATGATATATTTGACACACTTTACCCTTTACTACCTCCCCTCCATCCCACTTCCCCTCTGGTAACCACCAAACTGGTGTCTTGTCCATGAGTTTTTGTTTGCCTTGTTTGTTCATTTGTTGTTTTCAGTTTTGTGTTTTACATATGAGGGAAGTCATGGTTCTTGACCTCTGTTTTCTGACATATTTTACTGAACATGATATTCTCTGTAACCATCCATTTTGTTGCAAATGGCAGTATTTTATCCTTTCTTATGGCTGAGTATTATTCCATCATATTTATGTAGCACATCTTCTTTTTCCAATAATCCATTGAAGGACACTTGAGTTGTCCATGTCATGGCAACCATCAGTAATGCTGTAATAAACACAGGGGTTCATATATCTTTACAGATCAATGTTTTCAAGATTTTCAGGTAGGGACCCAGAAGAGGGCTAACTGGGTCATATGGTAATTATCTTCTTAATTTTTGAGGAACCTGCACACTCTTTTTCACTGTTGCTGTACTAGTTTGTTTTTCCACCAGCACCAACTGTGTGTTCCTTTTTCTCCACAATCTCTGCAACACATACTGTCACATGTCATGTTGATGACAGCCATTCTGACAGGTGTGAGGTGGTATCCCAATGTAGTTTTAATTTGCATTGCCTAAACTAGTGAAGTTGAATATCTTTTTCATATGCCTGTTGGCCATGTGTGTATTTCCTTAGGAGAAGTGTTTGCTCTGGTCCTGTGCCCACTTTTTAATTGGAGTGTTTGTTTCTTTGTTAAGTTGTATGAGTTCTTTATATATTTAGGGTATTAACCTCTTATCAGATGTATTGTTTATCAATTCTATTAATCTTTTTATAGAACCAGCTCTTTATTGCATTAATTTTTTGTATTGACTTTTGGCTCTCCATTTCATTTAATTTTGTTCCTATTTTTATTTTATTTTTTTTATTTTTCTGGCTTTGGACTGCATTTATTCTTTTTCTTATTTTTTAATATGTAATGCTAGGTTGTTTATTTGGGATTTTTCTTGTTTCTTAAGATATGCCTATAATGATATAAACTTTTCTTTTATTACCACTTGCCTGCATTGCAAGAGTTTTGGTACATCTTATCATCATTCTCATTTGTCTCCACGCATCTTTTGGTCATTCCCTTTATTTATACTTCTACACAGTCAGTTTTTGTAGCATATTGCTTAATCTCTACATATTTGTGTTTTTCCCACTTTTTTGGGTCTATCTTTGAGAATGAACCATGTGCACTAGAGAAGAATGTACAATCTGGTGTTGTGAGATGAAAGACTCTGAAAACGTTGATTATGTTCATTAGGCCTAATATGTCATTTAAGGCCCATATTTCCTGGTTGATTTTCTGTTTGGATGTCTATCCAGAGCTGTCAATGGTGTATTTAGGTCCCCTACTATAATTGTGTTTTTGTCCTTTCCCCCCTTTAGTTCTGCTAGTAGTTGCTTTATATATTTTCGTGCTCCCTGTTTAAGTGCATATATGGTACATATACAATAAAACAGCAAAAAACACCTGTGTTTCAACAATTGAATCTAAAAAAACAAACTAAGCAGACAAGAACAATAGAGACAGAATCATGGATATAGAGAGTGTTTTTATGGTTGCAGATGGGAGGAGGGTGTATGGGAATGGGTGAACACTGAAAGGATTAAAAAGTGCAAATAGGTAGTTATAGAGTAGCTGTGGCTATTTAAAGCACATATAGGAAATAGAGTAGCCAGAGAACTTATATCTTATATGCATGACCCATGGACATGAACAGTGGTGTTGGGTGCTGGGTGGAGGGGGACAAAGGGGTAAAATTGGGACAACTGTAATAGCATAATCAATAAAATATAATTAAAATTGTGTAATATCTCAAAAAAAAGGGAACTCCCCCAAAATAGCTTTTACCCCTCCCTAATTCTCCAGTGACTTGACATATCAAAATGAAGAGATTACTTTTATAATTGTAATGATAGAATTAATGATACCAAGATGGAATAATTTTTTATTAAGATAGCATGGATGCAGGTAAATGCCTACTTGGTGTGTTTAGGCTGGACTTTAGTATGATGATTATAATTGTTAGTTGGGCCTAATTAGATGGATATTTTAAATTAAGTGATTAAATCCATGCTGTGAAAATAACTAAGCTGAGCAGCTACAATTCTTATTTAATGTAGTTCTGGTATTTTCTTCCAAGTCCTTCCCGTTAAAATAATGGACCTATGGTGTAGACAGTTATTTCATTCTTCAAATATTAGGAAGAGTCCCCCTTTCTTTCATAATTTTATTTTGACATTCTCCGGTGATATACTTCTTAGTTCTGCATCTGAGTAATGCCAAACTGCACCAGAGTTTTTGTAGAAATTATTCCTAATTCTCATATTTATTCACAAGTCCTAAGTACATAATTTTTATTAACTATATCTCTATGACCCTAGGAATCACTCATCTCAACTGCACGAACATATATGGAAGTTCCCCATATACTTTCAGAGATCTTTAACACTGGTTGCCCTGGCTCTTCCAAACTTCGTTGTGACCTCTTGGCCGGTCTTCAGTTGTTCCCTGTTGCCAGTTGCTGTAGTGGTAGAATGGGAAGGCTTTATTTCCTCTATTTGTGACCTTTTGGCTAGAAGAGAGAATTCAGGACTAATTGCGATCTGAATATTAGTCTGTTTTAAAATGTACTCTGAGTTTTGTTTTTGTTCAGGTTCAGTACAACCAACAGATTGGGAGATACTTGCCATTTAAAGATCATTTATTATGCATAGTTCCTAAGCAGAGGCAGAGTGCCAAAGCCATGAAGGGCCACTTAAGGAATCACCAGGTTGATCAAGAGGCAGGGGAGTGAGGGGAAAGCATGGGTTCAGACCTTTATTGCATTTTCTGTGGGAAGGAATGGGTAGGGTGGGGCAAGCAGACTTGAATAGGATTGGATAGTTTGAGTAATTTTGGCAGGCTCGGGACTATCCAGGGTGGTCCCTAGTTCTCCAATTTCTGTCTTTGAGGTGATTTAAGACAGGGGAATACTGCCTTTGTGTGAAAGTTAGATAAAGGTGGTATGGGCTTTGGAATGGTTGAATTTCAAACAAAAAAGCATGCTTCTGGAAAGTTGTTTCTTATCTGTAAGAATTGGAGAGCCTGGGAAAGACAGTTTCTCCTCAGTCAGCAAGGCTTAAGACACCAGAGAGTCAAAAATAGAGAAAATAAGAAAATATAGTTAATACGTGCACCTTCACTACACGAAAGTAATCGGAAGGTATCCTGCAACTACCCAATCCTCCTCCCTGTCACATATGTACTACCTACTGCAACAGATTATTTCTTAATTTTTTCACATTCACTATGCATTGAGTTCACACCCAAGGGTCAAATACAATAGATAAAATGTTAATAATGCAATTAACCTGTCTATATACTTTATGTACACTGATAAAAGTTATTTAAAAAATTTAACTTTTAAAACATAAGCTCCAACGCATTTAGATAATTGCTACTATAAGTATGTATTATCAATCATTGCTATTTTCATTTCTTGTGACTGTAAGATCTCTGGCCTGTTGATCTAAAGAGACAATCCTACCTCACAGTCCTTTGATGAACTTATTAAATGAGTGTATTTAGAGAACTTAACATAGGACTAGGATCACACTAGATACTCAGTAAAAAGGTTGGTTTCTTTCCTCTTTTATCCTAATTTATTTT
>PVKM010010926.1:10385-33917 GCA_004027735.1 Carollia perspicillata
AAGGGAAGAGATTTCAGACTGTCGATGAGATTCAGGAAAATATGATTGGGTAACTGTGGAGATTCCAATGAAAGATTTTGCAGAGTGTTTTGAATAGTGGAAGAGATGTGGGGAGAACTGTGTGAGGTCCTAAGGTGCCTACTTTCAATAGGACTGAGGCATCATTTTCCTATGTACAATGTTTCTGGTATCTTATATCTTCTCCAGTAAAAGCCTCTATTTTTTCATAATGCATGGCTGGATACTTTCTGGGCACAACTCATATATCTGCCAAAAAGAGGCTAAAACCAAGGCTATAGTAAGAGACAAAGAAGATATAGAGGATATAACCCTAGTAAACATTTACACACCTTACACAGGAACACCTAAATATGTGAAGCAAATCTTGTTGGACATAAAGGGAGAGATTCACAGAAATACTGTCATAGTTGGGGATTTTAATGCCCCACTGATTTCAATGGATAGATCTTCTAGGCAGAAAATCAATAAGGAGACAGTGGCTTTAAATGACACACTAGATAAAATGAATTTAATTTTGATATCTTCAGAGCATTTCACCACAAAGCAGCAGAATATGCGTACTTTTCAAGTACACATGGAAAGTTTTCTGGGATAGAACACATACTGGGACACAAAGAAAGTCTCAGTGAATTTAAGAAGATTGAATCATATCAAGCAAGTGCTCTGACCACAATGATTTGAAACAAGAAATCAATCACAAGAAGCACACTGAAAAACAGAAAGGCGTGAAAGCTAAATAACACGTTATTATTAAACAATGAATATGTCAACAATGAGATCAAGGGAGAAATCAAAAGATACCTTGAAATAAATGAAAATGAGAACACAACAATCCAAAATCTGTGGGACACTGGGAAAGCAAACTTAAGAGGGAAACTCACAGCATTATAGGCTTATCTCAAAAAATAAGAAAAAACTCATAAAAACAATCTAACTTTACATTTAAAGGAACTTGAAAAAGGACAACAAATAAAGCCCAAAGTGAGTACAAGGAAGGAAATAATAAACATCACACCAGAAATAAATGAAATAGAGTAAAAAAAAGCATACAAAAGATCAATGAATCTAAGAACTGGTTCTTTGAAATGATAAACAAGATTGGCAAACCTGTAACCAGACTCATCAAGAAAAAAAGAGAGGACTCAAATTAAAAAAATCAGAAATAAAAGAGGAGATGTAACAACTGACAGCAAAAAAATACAAAGGATTAAGAAAATATTATGAATAACTATATACCAACAAACTGGACAACCAGGATGAAACGGGTAAGTTCCTAAAAAGATACAATCTTTCAAAACTGAATCAGGCAAAAATCAAATAATTGATTAGAGCAATTGCACATAGTAAATTGAAGTAGAATAAAAAAAACTCCCAAACAAAGGCCTGGACAAGATGGCTTCACAGGTGAATTTTACCTAACATATTGAGAACATATAAAACCTCCCCTTCTCAAACTATTTCAAGAGGAAGGAAAGCTCCCAAACTCATTTTTGAGAACAGCATTATCCTGCTTCTAAAATTAGATAAAGACACTACAAAGAAAGAAAATTATAGGCCAATATTCCTGATGAATACAGATGATAAAACCCTCAACAAAATATTATCAAATCAAATACTCAGTGCATCAAAAAATCATACACCATGATCAAATGGTATTTATTTTGGGAATGGAAGTTTGGTACAACATTCACAAATCAATAAATATGATTCACCACATAAACAAAATGAAAGGTAAAAACCACATGATCATATCATTAGAGGCAGAAAAGCACTTCAATAAAATCCAGCAATTGCTTACGATAAAAACTCTCAGCAAAGTGGGAATAGAGGGAATATACGTAAACACAATAAAGTCCATTATGAAAAACCCACTGCCAGCATCATATCCAACAGGGAAAAACTACACATGTTCCCCTGAAGGTGAAGAACAAGATGGGGATGTCTACTTTCACCTGTCTTATTCAATATAGTACTGTGAGACCTAGCCACAGCAATCACACAGAAAAAGACATTAAAAAGTCTAAATTGAAAAGGAAGAAGTAAAACTACCTTTATTTGCAGTTGAGATGATACTGTGAATAGAGAACCCCAACTACTTCCACCAATAAACTACTGGAACTGACAAATAAGTTCAGCAAAGTAGCAGGATATAAAATTAATATCCAGAAACCAGTTGCATTTTTGTATGCCAATAACAAACTAACATAAAGAGAAATTAAGAAAACAATTCCATTTACAATTGCTTCAAGAAGAATAAAATACTTAAGAATAAACCTAACCAAGGATGTAAAAGCCTTGTCACTGGAAAATTATAAGACACTGAAGAAAGAAATTGAATAAGATACAAATAAGTGGAAGCACATACATGTTCCTGGGTAGGAAGAATTACATCATTAAAATGTTCATACTACCCAAAGCAATTGATAGATTCAATGCAATACCTATCAAGATTCCAATGACATATTTCCCAGAACTAGAAAAAATATTTCAAAACTTTATATGGACCACAAAAGACCCCACATAGCATCAACAATCCTGAGAAAGAAGAACAAAGTTAGAGGAATCATGGTACCTAATATCAAGCTATATAATAAGGCCCTGGTAATCAAAGTAGCATGGTACTGGCATAAAAACAGACACATATATCAATGGAACAGGATAGAGAGTGCAGAAATAAACCCACACCTTTATAGTTAATATTCAACAAAAGAAGCAAGCACATACAATGCACTAAAGATAGTTTGTTCAATAAATTTTGCTGGAAAATTGGATAGATACATGCAGAAAAATGAAGCTAGACCACCTTCTTGGACCACACACAAGAATAAATTAATAATTGGTTAAAGACTTACATATTAGACCTGAAACCATAACAATCCTAGAAGAAAACATAGGCAAAAAAATTTTGGACATTGCCATGGCAATATTTTTCCAGATATATCTCCCTAGGCAAGGGAAACAAAAGAAAAAAAAAATAAACAAATAGGAGTACATCAAACTAAAATGAAACTGCACAGTAGAGGAAATCATGAACAAAATAAAAAGACAGCCCACAGAATAGGAGAATATATTCATCAATACATCTGAGAAGGAGTTAATATCAAAATTTATAAAGAACTTACAAAACTCACTACCAAAAACAAACAAACAAACAAACAACTCAATTAAAAAATGGGGAAAGGACCTGAATAGATACTTCCCCAAAGAGGATATACCAATGGCCAAAAGACATATGAAAAGATGTTCAATGTCACTAATCATCAGAGAAATACAAATAAAACTACAGTGAGATATCATCTTACACTGTCAGAATGGCTATCATCAATAAATTAACAAATAATTGCTGGTGAGGATGTAGAGAAATGGGAATCGTTTCACACTGTTGGTGGTAATGCAGATTGGTGTGGCCAATGTGGAAAGGAGTATGGAGATAACATTAAAAAATTTGAAATGGCCCCATTTCCTTGTTGGTTCCATTTGTTCACTGAATTTCCTGTATGAGTGAAATCATGTGGTATTTTTCCGTCTCTGACTCGCTTATTTCCCTTAGCATATAGATAGAGAGCAGGATTACAGCTAGTTGGGTAGAGAGGTTAGGGAGTGGAAGGATTGAACAAAAAGGAAAAAGGACTCATGAACATGGGCAACAGTGTGGTGATCGCTACAGGAAGGGGTATAAGGGGACTAAGAGGTAATGTAAAAAATACAATAAAGGTTAAAAATAAAAATAAAAAACATTAAAAATGGATTTGCCTTTTGACCCAATGATCCCACTTCTGGGAATATAACTGAAGAAACCCAAAACCTAATTTGAAAGAACATAAGCATCCCTATGTTCATTGCAGCATTATTTATAATCACCAAGACATGGAAGCAACCCAAGTGTCCATCAGTAGATGAGTAGATAAAACAACTATGGGACATTTAAATAATGGAATACTACTTGGCCATTAAAAAGAAAAATTTACCCTTTGTGGCATGGCTGGACCTGGAGAATATTATCCTAAGTGAAATAAGTCAGTCAGGGAAAGAAAAATATCATATGATTTCACTCATATGTGGAATCTAATCAACAAACTGAACTAACAAGGAAAACAGAGTCAGGGTCATAGAAAGCAGGATGACAGCTAAGGTGGGAGGTGACACTGTAGGAGGTGACACTGTAGGAGGTGGAGGTGCTGAACAAAACGGAATAAGGTCTCACATTCATGGACACCAGTGTGGTGATTGCGTGAGGGAGAGGGGGACTAAATGGTAATAGAGAAAATACAATAAAAATAAATAAAATAAAAGTTCCTTTAAAAATACAACATAAAATTAAAAAATAATAAATGTATGGCTATATCAGTCCTTAGCTGCTTGAGATTCTGTGCTGTTCACTATCTTTTACAAATAAGTTCTATTATTTGATCAATAATTCAGTCCAGCAACCTTGAAGTAGACCTAATTTTTAATTTTATTTATTTAAAAATTTAACTGCCTTTCCTTTTATTTAAATTGATTAAAAATTTTTTTAAGCTTAGAGACAGCCTGTAAAATCTATAACATTATTACTGGAGTTTTCTAACTCAAGATTATATTTTTAACTCAATTTTTAACAAATAAAACGTAAGGGAGAGTAACAAATTATAATGACTATATTAATAATTTGACCTTAAAAAAGAGCATTTTTATTTCTGTTGGGAAAAAAATTATACTTTTTTCAGCTTCAAAATTCTAATTAGTACCTAATTTTTTAAAAATTATTTTATTGTTGGTCAATTACAGTTGTCTGCATTTTTCCCCCACCACTCCCTCCCACCCCAGCCAAACTGACCTCTCTCCCTTGCTTCCACCCTCCTCCTTGGTTTTGCCCATGTGTCCTTATAGTAGTTCCTGAAAACCCTTCCCCCCGCTGCCTCCTCCCCCTCCCCCTCCCCATTGGCTATTGTTAGATTGTTCTTAATTTCAATGTGTCTGGTTATATTTTGTTTGCTTTTTTCTTTTGTTGATTATGTTCCAGTTAAAGGTGAGATCTTATGGTATTTGTCCCTCACTGTCTGGCTTCTTTCACTTAGCATAATGCTGTCCAGTTCCATACATGCTGTTACAAAGGGCTCCTTCTTTCTCTCTGCTGTGTAGACTTCCATTGTGTAAATGTACCATAGTTTTTTGATCCACTCATTTGCTAATGGGCCCTTAGGTTGCTTCTAGCACTTGGCTATTGTAAATTGTGCTACTATGAATATTGGGGTGCATAGGTTCTTTTGGATTGGTGTTTCAGGGTTCTTAGGGTATAATCCCAGCAGTGGAATTGCTGGGTTAAAAGGCAGACCCATTTTTAGTTTTCTGAAGAAATTCCATACTGTTTTGCATAGTGACTGCACCAGTCTCCATTCCCACCAACAGTACACTAGGATTCCCTTTTCTTTAAATCCTCTGCAATATTTGTTTGTTGATTTGTTAACAATGGCCATTCTGACTGGTATGAGGTGGTATATCATTGTGCTTTGAATTTTCATCTCTCTGATGGCTAGTGATGCTGAGCATTTTTTCATATGTCTCTGGGACCTCTGTATGCCCTCCTCAGAGAAGTGTCTGTTCAAGTCTTCTGCCCATTTTTTAATTGGGTTTTTGTCTTCCTGGAGTGGAATTGTTTGAGTTCTTTATATATTTTGGAGATCAAGCCCTGTCCAATGTATCATTGGCAAATATGTTTTCCCATATAGTTGGTTCTTTTTTCATTTTAATGCTGTTTTCTTTAGCCATGCAGAAGCTTTTTAACTTGATGAGGTACAATTTGTTTATTCTTTCCTTTATGTCCGTTGTTTTAGGGGACAGTACCTAATTTCTTTCTTTTTTTTTTACAGTACTTAATTTTTTAATGGCAAGGTTAAAGTACAGCAAAGCAAAACACTGGAATTCCAAGTGTTTGGCCACTCTTTTTTTTCATATTAGAAATAACAAGAGAAAATTTTCAACTATTTAAATAAAGACCAGTTAGAATTAATGGAATCCTGATCTATAATTCAAATTTTCATTTAATTTATTGTTGGAGAGTGATATCTAATTCTTTAGCATATGCTAATTTAATATTGTCATAAATCACAATATCATTTGAGTATCTTTAAAGATTAATTTATTTTACAGAATTTCATTTCCAACATGATTTATATCACAACTCTAGTTTCCTTGGGTTCAACTAAAAAGCATCAATAAGAAAAAAAATTATTTCCCACTTTTCAAAGCTTCTTAACATATTAAGCACAGTATTTCTCTGAATGGCTCAGCACTACTACCTCATACTTTTCCCAGTTGCACAACAGAACAGAGAGACAGTTGTGGTAAATGTGGTCAAATGATTTCTTCTCTGAGTTATTTTGTCTATCTAATCTTATTCTTTTTGGAAAGAAATAAAAAGTCTTTGGGGAATCCTGCTTTATTTTCAAAATAAAAGTATATACATATATATGCATACACACATGTATATGTATATGTATATATAGGAAAATAATTGCAATTAATGTTCGAGCATTCACACATTCAAATGGTAAATCTTCCTCCCTGAAGTCAAGGGTTAGTAATACCAAAGAGCTTGAGTATAAACACAGGAAAAATAACTGCAATAAGATTATTGACATTAGGCAAATGAAATGTGTGTGATTATTGACAGAGAATCTTAAATAGCAATCAACTTTTATTTACAGTGTTTAAGGTAAATTTTGATCTGTAATTAATAATTTCATCCTATAAGCATAAATTAACAAGATATATGATTAACCTTCTTAGAAAAGAAAAAATCAGAATGCGTATGTAATGCTTTTTAAAAAGTATACAATATTTATTTTTTGCTACAATCTTTCTTGCACCAAAAGGGAAGAACTCTCTCATCATATATGTTAATACTAAGATCCCCTTAAAGGAGTTTTAATTTTCAGGAAATTGTTTCTTTAAGTAGGTTCTTCCCATGGTATTAGTATTAGAAGCATGGAAAAGAGCAGGAAAAGATTAGGATCTAGATAATTTTATGGATAAAATCCAAATATTTCTTGAAAGCAAACTTTGTAGTTGCTATGCAAACAGGCCAAGACATTCAATAAAAAACTTCAAACTCAATAAACCTCACAAGGTTTATACTAAATTCTCCTAATTGCCAATGAATAGTACATTCCCACATAGAAAATCAAAAGGTCATGTTAAATTACACAGGATCATGCTGTTCTGCAAATCCATTGTACCTTGCATCTCTGTCTGGTGTGTCTGCCCTGCAATTTTCTTAACTTCACTCAACTTTACCACCTACTGGTTATTTGATTCTAATCGATAGAAGCACCATATTCACATAGCTTGACCTTCAGCAAACCTCAAGAAAGTTAGAAGGGCAAGATAATTCAAAGAGGAAATAAAATAGTGACCATGTCTTGTAAATCACAGAAACAGATTTCACATTTTTGTCTTATTTTAATAAGGGAAGGGAGTGAAAGAAAATTACATGAAACAATACTTTTTTAAAACCAACAATTGCTTTTTTTTCATAAAAGCACTTGACTTTTAAGTTTGAAAAATTTGTATCAGATCCCTGGAAAATGTCTATGTATTCAATTTTTTATGACTTGTATACATTAGACTAGATGTTAACATGTTACCATAGTAGCAAGGCTTCTTTTAAAAAAGCGGGGAGGAATCACTTCTTACAGTTTTAGGCCTTGGAAACTATCACAACAGAAATTACAATAGTTCTTTTTCTTTTGATCTTTTAAATCCCACCCTACTCTTTAGATTAAAGATCTAAATCCCACCCTACTCTTTAGATTAAAGATCAACTCTTTAATCTAGAAAACCTAAAAAGAATGCATGGAGAAATGTTAAGCTTGGTTCCTCTGACCTTCACAATCCTGAAAATATTAAGATAGCTGTCATCTTCACAAAGAGTGTTTGAGATCAGACAGAGGGAAAGAAAGAAACAAGAATACGGAAAAGCAGGAGTCTTTGTGGCCCACAGGCAAAGTTTGCCTTTAATGACTCATTTCCTCTTCGGCCCCTCCTTTCGGGCGTCTCCGTTCACCCCATAGCACTCTTCAATCTCTTCTTCCATCAAAAACTGCCTTGCAAAGAGGCTCTTGAATCAGTCTCTTCAGCTTTGAGGTGAGTTCAAGTTCAATTGCTACTCTTTGCATATGACATTTGCACACTTATGCCTAATCAATAATTGTGGATTAAACAATTTTTTTGTTCAAGTTCTTTTAGACATCAACAAGCAACTGAAGGAAGGTTTATTATTTTTTGATACTGTGTGGCCGTTTAAAATTAAATAGGTAAAAAAGAAAAGTAATTTGAATTCTACAGTGGTTTACCTTAAACCTTCACGAAAGCATCGAGAAAAAAATCAAATTTGTCTTTTAATTGATGCAATTGCTTTTTATAATATCAATTAAGGATTCTAAAGAACAATAATAAGTGAAAATTAAATCAAATTAAATTCCAGGGTACAAAAACTGCTGTTTGAAGAGGAGATTTTGGCATCTGTGCACGATCTCTAAGCTTGCATATTGCAAAATTTTATCCACATTCTTTTGGTAAGAGAGGGATGAGGATGAAAATGTTGATTTTCCTGAATCTGCTCTGTGCTTGATGCGCTCCTAGACACTTACACAGACATTTTTTTTATTCTAATAATTACTTATTTTTTAAAAAATACACATCAGTTATTTTGAAGGATCCTGGAAACCTGGGTTTTTAAGAATACATTCTTTATGGTTATCCGAAATTCTGAAACAAAAGTCTTAGAAACCACCTAAAATTTGGAGACTTGTGAGGTCATTAAAAACTTTTTTTTGCCCTTATTGGGTCTTCCAATAGAGAAAAGTATTTGTTATGAAATGCTCTAAGAACCTATGTGATTTTTTGAAACCTTTTTAGTTACTTCATTACTTTCAGCTTGTAAACAACTGAATTTTAAAAAAATGTTATAAATCGGGGGGAAACTGCATTCTCTTTTTTCAAAATATTTGTGATTTCACAGAACTTTTGATGTCTGGTTCTGTAGTAGAAATTTAAAATATAGATCAAAATTGAAGCTGGCACTCTGTATCAGCCCCTGATGGCTCCCTGCTGGCTTCCCGGCTTCAGACTGTCACCTGTTGACTAGTTAGTTGATTCCCTGTGCCCCAGGCCCTGGATGCTCCCCTGCTGTTTCTTTGTCCTGGGCCCCTGACCGCTCCCCTTCCTCTCCTGTGTCCTTGGCTTTTACAATTCTGTATCTCCTACTTGTACCACGAGACCTCTCTCCTCCCCACTTTGTTGCAAAGGTATTTAAACCACCCACCTGACCCTCCCCTAGTGCCCAGAATTTGGAAGCTGTCTCCTCTGGGCCCACGCGTGTAATAAAGGCATACTCCGTCACCCCAGATCGTGTAAGAGTTCATTTTTCCACAACAGTTCCTGGACTAATTTATAGATCTGTGATTTTTGACTGGTGTGCTGTGGCACCGTGGTGTGCTGCAAGATTTCTGAAACATGCAAGGCATTGACCTCCTTTCCCTTAGATTGTCAAATGAAAAAAAATGACAACAGTCAACACAACAATAGCTATCTGAAGTGAATGAATCAAAATTTTATTTATTTTTTGTCAGATTGTAACAAGGTGCAGAGAATGAGTCCCCTGAAAACTGGGGAACCCCATTATCTCCCCCAAATCCTGTAAAAATGCAGAGGGGAGCCAGGCACACCCAGAGTGTAGAATACAGGATTTAAGGCACATTGTATAATCAAGGCAAATTAAAAGCTTATACCTTCCTGAAGGGAGGAGCTATGGAAGTTGCCTGGGGCAAATTGTGTATGTGACTGTGAGAATGTGCACCAGCAGAGTGACTTGGCCGAGTGACTTGTGATATAGCCAGGGTAGTGCAGAGGTGAGGAATATACAGTGCCTGCATGAGCTGTGAGGGCGGATGCCCACCCTGAGTGTCTGTGTGTGCTGGGAACTCTTGCCCTGACTAAAGATGGCAGCCAAAATAGGGTCAAAGACACTGGGGAGCTGACAAAAATGGCAGACATTAACACACCATAGGAAGAGCCAGATGTTCGGCTGCAATTGAAGTTCCGAGCAGAGCATTTAAAATTGGAGAGAGCCAAGAAGCAGGGAGAGGTCTGCCGTGAGGTCTGGACGTCTGCCTGTAGGAAACGGCCACAGAGGTGGAGGTGCGGCAGAGGAACCCCTGGCCAAGCACACAGATACCCTGGTGAGCTGATGGCTAGAGTATAAGCAGCTCCAGAAGAGAGAAAGTGACACTGTAAGAAGGACTCAGGCTGGTGGACACAGACTTGTGAGAGATGCTTGGAGTTGAACTGGAACTAGGAACTCTGAACTGCAGACTTCTGCATTTCTGAAGGACATCACTCTTTTGGTACAGGGGCTCTTGGTACGAGACTTTGGAACTTGGTGCAAACTCTCTATCTGGGCATTTGGGGTTTGGACATTCTGGGCCTCTGGCCCTGCTCCAGGCACGGACAGGAGCACTTTTGGGACCAGGATATGCAGGGCCTTCCAGGGCCTCAGACCCCACACGGATGGGACCCTATTGCTGGAAGCAGGGTCTCATGCAGGGATGCATGCCGCCCTGTGCTCCGGCATCTGGACACCACGATCCAGTGTAGCACGGCACTTGGTTTGCTAAACTGCCACTTGGAGACTGAGAGCAGTGCACCCAGATCCTGGAGAGAACTGCTTTGAGAAGATGGCGACTCTGAAACTCACAAGTGCACATTCCAGACAGGGTGGAGACATATTTGCACTAGCAGCTTAAGGACAGATAAGGAAATGGGGAACTTCTGGGCATGGTTTTGGCTTACAGCCTTTTGGGGAGCAAGGGTGGTTCTGGGTCTCGTGGGAAAGGTCCAAGCAGTAGTACTCTCAGCTCTCCCAGCCCAAGGTTGGAGCCCTCCCACCTGTTTCCTTCAACACAAATTACTGGGTTATGTAGACTCAAGGTGCCAAGTGGCCAAAACTTAGTTTGCATAGGTACAAGTTTGGCAAAAATATATATTTTGTGGTGTGCTGAAGAATTTTAGTAATTTGTTTATGTGTGCCATGAGATGAAAAAAGGTTGAAAATTACCATCATAGACTAAATGCAAAGACAGTGGGGCCTAAAAATCCCAGCTGTGTTATACAGAGGATGATATAATGCTAAACGTGCTCAGCATCTGTAGGGGAGGGTGCAAGATGCCAGGTAGTTATAACCTGGGAAAGTGAATTATCGTGTCTCATGACAGATTATGAAAAGAATTCTCTCTGCTAATTTACCAAGGTTTATTATTCCACGGTCACACACAGTGATGTGGTCTATAGCTTACTTATAGCTGGCAAGAATATACATTTGGCTTACACGTTTATTGATAAACAGGCAGAAATTATCTATTCAAAGTGATAGGGTTTTGGAATTCTCATAAGCTTTCAGCTTTATTCCATAGAATGTATTTTTATGTTTATTTTCTTTGACTGTGAATTGGACCTTAAATTGATTAATTTCCAAACTTTTCCAAAAACTTTGGCAAGATATTCCCTTGAAAATAAGCTCCTTATTAACGGCACAGAGATGGCAGCCATGTCCATGATTCATTAAGCAGATCAGAAATGTTTTGGCAGTGCAGCAAAGGTCAAAGACACAAAGCTCACTTTTAATGGACTATTCCTTTAACTATGTTTCTCTCAAAAGGTTTGTATTAAAATGCAGTATACCTCTTTCTCACTCCATTTATTAATTATTTTGACAAGCAATGGGGAAATGCCAGGAATATGTGAACTGATAAAAACAAAAGCAATGACGTTTCCAAGGATGCACCTGACAGCTCCTAGGGCATTCAGAGTAATGAGAGAGGAATTACAAAGAAGATTTCAAGTGTTTTATTAATAAACTCAAGAAATTTAAAGTTGTAAAAATTTATTAGATCTACACTAAACTTGGATCCTTTCTGAATGCATAGTCACTTTCCTTTATAACATTTTAATGCTGTGAATTTATATTAGAATGATTTAACTTTATGCAGGGTGGGGCAAAAATAGGTTTAGAGTTATGAGTATGCATAACAATTTATTCTTGTTTTATTATTATTTATTAATTATTGCATTATTTGCAATATGAACAACTGTAAACCTATTTTTGCCCCACCCTGAACTATGATAAAAGTATACCTAGTATGGATTTATATAATGAAACTTAGTTTTTTAAACTGAGGTATAATTGACATAAGTATTAATTAGATCCAGGTTAAAACATAGAGATTTGATGTTTATATACATTTATATACATTTCAAAATGATCACCACAATAAATCTAATTACCACCTTTTGACATACAAAGTTGACTCAATATTATTGTCTATATTACCTTTCTATACATTATAACTTCATAACTTGTTTATCTTATAACTGAAATTTTGTACCTCTTTTTAAAAAATATATTTTAGTTTATTTATTTTTATTTTAATTATTTAAAAATTTATTTAGTTATTTTTAGAGAGAGGGGAAGGGAAGGAGAAAGAGGGAGAGAAACATCAATGTGTGGTTGCCTCTCGAACGCCCCCACACTGGGGACCTGGCCTGCAACCCAGGCTTGAGCCTTGACTGGGAATCTAACCAGTGACCTTTCGGGTTCACAGCCCTTACTCAATCCAGTGAGCTATATCAGCCAGAGTGAATTTTGTTCCTTTTGTTCCCCTTCACCTGTTTCACACACTCGCCAGTCCTCCTGTCTCCTGGCAACCATCAGTCTTTCCTCTTTGTCTATTGGTCCAGTTTGGTATCATTTGTTCTTTTTGTTGTTTTTAGAACAGGAAGTGATTGGTATTTCAGAAACAAAGCATCAAAGTTTAACACCTGGTTATAAAAAAGGATGATCTCTTCCCTTTTCTGGCCAAAAGTGAAAACACTTTCCCTAACTTCTTTTTTCTGATTTATAATAGTTAATAAAACATTAGTTTGAATTACCATACATATGGTTTAGTAATACCTTTCTTGCTTTCTGTTAGCTTTTTTATTTGCACTGATTATTTGTTAGAGGAGAGCTCTGTCATAAATTCGGTCGTGGTCATTCATTCACTAATTCAGCAAACATCTGATAAGGACACATATATGCTATGGTTCATGTGCTAAATCCTGAGATTCCAGAGATGTTTACTGTTAGAAGAGGCAAAGGTGAAATTTTATAATCGCAGTAGAAAATAGAACATTATAAGCTTGTAAAAAAATTGTGGTGGTTGAGCATTTTTTGAAGAGGTCAAGGAAAATTTCATAGAAAAGGTACCTAATATGAATTATGGTGGTTAAGTTTGAGTGGTCGACAAGGTGAGGGCAGTGTTTTTGATAGGAGGAAAGCATTATACAAGTACCTAAATCTAAAATGTCATACCTTATTATAGAATTTTATGGTATATTACACAGTGCAAGAGAAGGAGCGAGAAGCTGAAGAGAAAGTTTATTTTGTTTAATTTTTTGAAGTTCAGCATCAGTATATTTCAGAATTGAGATCACAGTATAGATGAGGCATCACATGTCAGTCCAGATTTAAACAATAATCCTGTTCAAGCTCTGCTTATTAAGAGTAAAAACCTCATAGTCTAATTTTAACAAAACTTATCTTTCTAAATATAAATCACAGGAAAATCAAAACATGTTTATAAATTTAAGTGGATAGTTTTAGTTGACTATAAAAACTTAGCATGAGATGAAACAATATAGTAAGAAAGGAGATATTTGCAAACAGCTCTGACAAGGGGTTAATATTGAAAATATGTCAAGAACTCATACAACTCAACACTGAACAAAAAACCACCAACCCAATTAAAAAATGGGCTTAACCAACATTTCTCCCAAGAAGACATACAAATGATTAACATATATATGAAAAGATGCCCAACTTCCTTAGCTATGAGGGAAACGCTCATCGAAATGACAATAAACTACCACCTCACACCTGTTAGAATGGCTACCATAAACAAGAGAAGTAACAATAAGTGGTGGGAGGATGTGGAGAAAAAGGTATCCTCACTCACTGCCGGTGGGAATGTGAACTGGTACAGCCACTATGAAAACAGTATGGCGGCTCCTCAGAAAATTAAGAATAGAGTTACTATATGACCCAGAAATTCCTCTTCTGGGTAATAAAGAAATTTGAAAACATTTATTTGCAAAGATATATACACCTCTATGTTTATGGCAACTTTTGATCAGATCAGGATACATGTGATGCCACAAAGCTTAGCAAATGAAAAGACATCGATGAGTTTTAAGCATGGGCTATATTTGGATTTTAGAAATATCACTCTGAGGGCAATATGAAAAATGGGCTAGGCATAAAAACAAATGAAAGAGAGAAGACCAGTTATGAGGTAAATGCTGTAATACAGAAGAGAGGTCTGAGAATTTAAATTAGGCCAATGACAATGAGAACAAATCTAAGGAAACTGTTAACCAGACAGGACTTGAGGACTAACTGAATTTGAATAATAAAAGAGAGAAAATGAATTCCTTGTTCCTTATTTAAGAGATTGTGAGATGGGTACTATTATAGAGTTAAACAATACTATGTGAATATGTTTTAGGAGGAGAAGGGCAAGTTTAGTTTGGACATGCTGAGCCTGAGAGCCTGTGAGACATCCAAGTCATTATACTCGTTGCACAGTTGGTTATGTGAGCCTTCAGTTTAGGATAGCGCTCTAGGCTACATACAAATTTTGGAGTTATCAACCTATAGATGTTAGCAATAATTGCATTGACACCCTTCGGGGGATTTAGTAAAATGAAAAGAGTAATATTCATGAGGCTAAAGACTATGTCTTCCCTACTACTGTATTTGCTACATCACTGCAGCTCAACACCAGGAACGTAGTGACCCTTCCATACACACTCATGTAAGGAACATAGTTCAAGAGAAAACAGAAAAGGGAGTGGTAGCAAAAGGAGAGAAAGGAGGACTATTAGAAGGAAAGTCTCGGTGTCACAGGAACCTAGAGAGGGGCAATTCAAGAAAGGACCTGTCAACAGTGTTTAATGTGGCAAAGGGGTCACACAAGACAGAAACTGTGAAACTAAGCATGTGCTACTTTTCTTTTGTACAGATACCCAAATACATGTATTTTATTTTTATTTACATTTAATAAAATGTTAGTAGTAGAATTAATGTCAAGCTATGTTTTTGGTGGATGGATTTCTTTTTACTCAATCTCAAATTTCCTTTAAAGCTCTTCAAAGTTAATATTTCTCAGAATCAAGGAAATGTATTTTAAATGAAAGTGTCAAGAAACAAAATGATGTTTTGTTAGGCATAGGTTGAATCACATAATAATAAAACATACAGATGCAAATACAATCTGCAGCTTCAAGAGTGAAGAAAACAGTCATTTATTTTATCTTATTTTACTTTTTAACATGTTACGACCTTGTAAATTCACATGTTCCACAGAAAGGCAGCTAGATGCTTTTAAGATCTGAAACAAAACTGAAATAAATAACCCTTGGAAATGTTAACTCAGAGCAAACTTACCTAAGATTTTTGAAGTGAAATAAGGAAGCTAATTGTGCATAATAGAGATTCATTCATTCATTCAACAAATATTCACTGCACACCTACTAAGTGCTAAATGAACACTGTTCTGGGTCAAGAGGGTATAGCAGTAAAGGAAGCAGACATGCTCATGCTCTCTTAGATCTTGCTGTTATAGGTGACATGAAAAGTATTTGATTAAGAAAAGTTAATTGAAATGGCAATACATACTCTGAAGACTAAATAGAGGATGCTTTGAGGGAATATAATAGGGTATTGTGTTGTATAATATATAAGAATATTTAATATGTTCCCTCATAGTACCAACATATACATATTTCAATAGTCTCACAGAAATGTTTTTAACTATTCCTTAGAAATACTATTTATCTGAGGGATTAATAGAAGTTAGCTTGATACATTTGGAATGGGGAGTATTTGAGACATTTTCTTGAATAGAAATAATAGCCCATGCTCCTTAGGGCAGGAAGGAGTCATCACACTGGGAGAACTGAAAATGGAAGAAGCATTAGAGAGCACGTGCTTATCTAGAACATTAGAGAGAAGGAAGACGTGTGGCCCACGGAGAGACTGGACAAATGGCCTGGAGAACCTCAGGATCGTATGAAACGTTTGGCCTTCATCCTTTCATGAAAACCAGTAAATGAATGTAAATAGATGAGTGACATGGACAAACACAAATTTTTTGTAGGATCTCTTTTTGTTTAGAGTATTTTAAAAATGAGCACAAAAGTAGAAAATAAAAAAAATACAAAGAAAGCACTTATCATATTTAGGATACTGTCTTCTATAATTAGGAATCCTCACATGAAAAACAGAAGTAATGATAAGTTTTTTTACGATTTTTGGAAATGTTGAATAAAGTGCTTTACCTGATTGCCAGTATTTTATACATTCTTAAATGTTATTTTCTTCTTGATTTTAGATAAGTAAAATCATCTGTCAACTTACCAGTTTCTTGTGTAACAGTAAATTAATGCTCACTGGGTGTCAATCCTGGGGGGAGAAAAGCAGAAGCTTTTCAAGAACATGATTTTCTATTCTGGGAGCATCTTTGAGTCACACATTAGACAGGGAAGGCTGATATTATCAGGATGACATCCTTGACGGGAAGTGGCCTTCAAACATCCAGACTGGTGCCCTGATTGGACAGGCCTAAATCTGGGAGACCCGCCAGAAGAGCTTAGAACTGCCCTGGGAAATTTTTATTTGGTTTGGGATTAATTATAATTATCTGGAAATACCCCCGAAAATCACATTGTATTAAATGCCCTGTATATCCTAGTTCACCAGGGCAACTAATTGAACCTCACCAAACCTCAAAATGGAAATTTCCAGCATTTGTATGCCCTGAAATCCTTGGTTCCTTCAAAACAGTATTGATAAAGCAATTTGTAGCAATTCATAATTTTGAAGTTTTGAGTGGTTTTTTTAAATAAAAATTTCTGTTATTAAGTGCATACCACACTTTAAGATCCAGAGTTTCTTTTTCAGATTGACAATGAACTTAAGAGGGGGCTGTAGTTTAATGTGCCCAGCAGTAAAGGTGCTTGAGAGGGAATGGAAGCCTGGGCCGACTCTCTGTTAGCTTTCGGAGGAGCATGTGGGAGCCATGGCACACAGTGTCCACGGACTGATGTTGTGAAGAGACCCTTTTAACAATGTCTAAACACTGAAGAACACCAAACACTTAAAGTAGGTTTTTTTTTCTAGAAAAATAAAGCAACAAGAAGCAGCACTATGAGTGTTGATGGTTATATTTTTCAAAACACAGAAATCTTTGAGCAGATAGTAAGAAGATACTCCAGCTTGGGTAGCCGTTTCTGTTGGAAATAAATCAAACATGGTCATCAAGGATCATATTCAGATTATAAGTATTTCAGGAAAGTGCCCCATCCTAATTCTCCAGGCCTGGGAGGTGTGAGCTGTTGATGTTTTCAATAGACTTATTATAATGTTTGTTTTAAAGGACATATCATGCAGGCCTTAGTACCGACTCTAAATTTGAGTTAAATGAAACTAAACCCAGTGGAAGTTGCAAAGTTTTCTCACACTATGGGGTTTTTAATGCTTTGGAAAATTTGGAAAGTAGTCGAAAGAAACTGCCTAGTAAAAAAGAAGGACATGTTCCAGAGAGATAACTAAGGAAGGTACTCAACTAAAGGGCATATGCTTTTTAACCAGACAATTAAAATTGTCTAGGTAAAAAAGATTTGCAGTTTAACTCTTAAAAGCATGGTCTATTAAAAAGAGGAGAGCAAGTTTATTTTGTAGGTACCACCAATCAGTTACATTAATACTTTACCTTGGTGGAATAATGAAGCAAAAAAGCAACAAGCTAAAAGATAGTGAAAATTTATTGATTCTTTACTCACTGACTGATGAGGATCATAAAAATTCAGACACCATTTGCCAACAATAATGATAACTAATTGTCTTTTCAAATGTTTTGAGTGCTCAGAGAACTATCAAAGGATTGCTACTACTACTTCTAATTTATTATTGTTAATTAGTATTATTAATTATTATTATTATTTCTCACCCCAACTAATACAAATATACTTATACTAACAGTATTCTTACATGCACACACACACACACACACATTTACAATGCTTACAGGCAAAGGTGAATAGCGATGCCTATATTTGATTCTTAAGATGTATGCAGGTTTTTCTATTGACACTAAACTTAATTCATAGCTAATCAATTTTGGTACCATTAATTTAATTAAAAATGCATAATAACCGTTAAAAACAGAAAATAGTAATACTCACATGCTTGTTCTGTGATAGGTGCCCAGTTTCAAGGAATGGGCATTGCCTCTACCCTAGAGGACCTTGCAGTTTAGAAGAAGAAGAAATGCTAAAAATAATGATGATGGTGTATGAGGAAAGTATGTAATAAAGAAAGATAAGTGAACAGTAAAAGTGCTTACTCCTCTGTGAAATACTGGGAGTATGATATTTGCTGTGTCTGAATGTCTTGTGGAAGTCTGTGAAGAAAGCGACAGTGCATCCCAGACAGAGGGAAGAGCACAGACAAGGACTCGGGGGCATTTAAAGTTATAGTTTGTTCAAATAACTGGGAGGAATTTGGTGGGTTGAAATGATAGTGTTTGCCCGCCTCTCAGCACACCTGCTTTTCTTCCCTGTATTTCTTAACCATGCTAATCTCATCACCCCAGCTGTTCAATCCAAATGCCTCCTACTCCTGCAAATCCTCCTCCTTTATTCATTTACTTTTCACTCGTATCAACTCAATACACCTACTGAATCCCTCCTGTTTTTCTTTTTAAATGAAATTGTCTGCCATTGCCTTATGTGAGGACAGCAAAATCTCAAGTCAGACATACAGCAATAGCTTTTAAGATGGTGTTTTTCCAGAGACTATGTGATTGTACTCCAGCACATCCCTTGCCTCCTAGTCATTCCATACACTCTCTCCTCTGTTTCTGAACAGTCATCCTTCATGCATTGCTTGCATGCCTGCTCCTTCCTCTAAGCAAAATATCCTCTCCATCTTCCTAAAAACGATGACCTGACTTCCTTAGGACTCAGACCCACTGCCCTGCATTCCGAGGAATCTTATTGACTCCTCTTTCCAGCTCATTAATTCTTTCTCTGTTTCCATCCCACTTAATCTAACATTTGTCACGTTTTACTTTAATTGCTTTGTGACCAGATTTACTTTCTATGCATATTAAACACTCTTCCAAGAAAGAATCATGATTGTATTTTGTATTTGTCATAGGTTGTAGCATAATACCACATCTGCTGCATTGTAGCAATAAAATCAATGCTTTATGAATAATTATCTAAATGTTCATGTGTCCATATATTGGTGACATTCAAAATGACTAATATTGATTTACTAAGCTTACAATATTATATGTAATTATCAGTTAGGATGCTATTCATTGACAGAGGTCTGATATTGAGTACATTTAGAAATAGCATGGGCAGAAAACCTTCCTTTCATAGGAAGGTGTTGTCAAAGGCAGAAAGGTTTTGAAAGCCTGTTATCTGCTTTGTTATAATTAGAATGTCTGTCTAAAACAAACGTGCTTTAATACCTTGACTTAACCAGAATCCTCAACAAAGGTAGGACTGGCAGAAAAGTACAAGGATACATGTTTTTCAGGCTTTCTATGTAAAGATTCAGAAATTAGGAATTTTGAGTTTTGAAATTAGGTGACAAAATGTCTGCTAAAGTCAAGATGTCTCAGAGTTTATGGATGATGAAAAAATGTCAGCCACTCACATGGATAATAGAGGATAGCAATCTCTTAGGGCAAAGGGAGAAGCCATGAATTATTTCTCTTGATGAGATAACACAATGGATCTGACTATTAAACTTATGAGAATCAGAGATGTTATCTAGTATCAGGTTTAATAATAATGGCAAAGAATCAAGTAATCTTCAGGAACAGTGAGACATGGTGAGGTCTGACACAGGGACGTCGTCCCCAGGTCCCATTTGGTAGCATGTTGTGGTGATGATTTAACATTTGATCTCTCAAAGTGGTGTATGTGCAGCTAAATCACATACACGAAGGTCACTGTTTCAATCATGATACATCTCTATTTTATACAGAATTATAATTGCATAGCTCACATGTTATTTCTCTTAATGCATAGATTCTAGGTGTTTTAAATCACTCTTTATTTAATTGTATTTTTCCATAGGTAATCCTAGACAGAGAAGATACATCTTGCTATAACATTCTATTCATAAAACCTCTCTAGGAAATACGCCCAGTGCATTTGCCTGGATGCCTATCATAGCAAACTGAACAAAGGAATTTGACAAGTTCACTTCCTTTTCTTGTGTGGGAGGGATCTTTCCGCACTCCCATGTGGGGAAAGCACAGAATGTGAGCCTGAGGAACCATTCCTTTACAACTCACATTCTTCTCTTCAACTTGCCCTGCTTGTCCATGAACATGAGTGTTTATGGTAGGAAGTTCAGAACGGGGGAAGATGTAGCTGGTGGGAGAAAACTTTGTTCCTTTACTGTCTTTTGGAACTATATTAAAATCTTTCAGGATAGTCTCACTTTTTGGGTCACAAGTATGAAATTTCTTATGTTTCTGTTGAATTTCTTGTTTTAGTCTTAATTTATGTTACAGTGCAGGAATTTCAGTGCAGTGGGGAGACATACACAGACAATACCTGCTCTATAACATGAATGTGATTCAGAGGTAAGGAAATAAAGTGAGATAGACTCCATGTAGATCCAAACATCATTTCCACAATACCTGAATAATAAAACCAGAAGAAAACTGTGGAGGTCTAAGGAGCTCAAAGTAATTGTTGGATATATAAAAACAAAAACAAAACCCCCAAATGGCCCTGGCTAGTGTGGCTCAGTGGATTGAATGCCAGCCTGGCAACCGAAAGGTCACCAGTTTGATTCCCAGTGGGGGCACATGCCTGCGTTACGTGTCCTCAGCTGGGGCCCTGTCAGAGGCAACCACACATTGATGTTTCTTTTCCTCTCTTTCTCCCTCCCATTCCCTCTCTCTAAAAGTAAATAAATACAATGTTAACAAACAAACAACAACAAAAAACCAAATGAGCAACCGATTTACTCTATCTTTTGCTATTCAGCTATCTGCTGAATTGGGTAGCTTAAAGCAGGAAAACTTTATATAACAAAAGGAAAAATAATGTAAAACTTTTCCCTATATTCCTTTTAAAATGGAAAAAGAAAACAAATGTCATACTTTCCTTTTCCTGAGAACAAATACCATCTGTTAGCCTTCATGTATCAATAGGGAATAATACAGAATCTACATTTAAAACAGGAGCCTCTTTCAAAGTACGACATGATCATTTTGGTCTTTAAATTACATCTTCTACTAAGCATATTTTTTAATGTTAGATTAATATGTTCAAAAATATTTTTAAACTTAAAAATTTATCTGTGAATAGACTCTACGTTGTAAAATGCAAATGAATGTACTTTTACTTCTGAAAGTCAGCAAATAGTTCCAGCCATCAGTGAAAATAAATATGATGCTTAATGTTTCCTGAGATAGGTTAATGGACAGCGAAAGACATAAGAATAAAGTATAATGGGAATTTATTCTGTTTCCTCTTCACTTTCTCATATTCACTTGCAAATTCATCACTCAGCTTTGAAAGGCAATAACGTGATGTGAAACCAGTGGATCCTATTTGCCCAAAGGACTTAAAGCAGCTCTCAGCTTCCCTGAACCAGCCTCCTCAATGAAGCCGAGTGCTGCACGACACAGCCCCGCTAACCTCGCAATCTTCCCACATCTCAGAGGACTGACACAGATCGTACGAGAAATCGAGATGTTGAACCCAGATCCAAATGACAATGCCTGCTTTCAAATTCAGTCTTTCTTAATACGATTCACCCTTGCTCCCCTAATTTTAATGAAGTCTTAAAATAAATGTATATTGCTCCTGAAAATAAGATTTCTGGCAGCATTTGGCACTTTACACTGTCAAGGTTTCTGAAAATTGATAAATATATCAGCTGCTTTATGAGCTTTCAGGAGAAACATGAGGAATCTTAAACCATGCCCAGTATGTTTTTGAAATTATATCCAATCATGGATTTTTCTCTCCTGTGTGTTAATGCTAACTCTTGAATCAAACACCTGATTGAATGTGGATTTGCTGCTTAACAAGGACTTCTTAAGAAGGCATGGTATCTGGAAATGTTACCAATATTCTACACTCAACAGATTTTCTCGATTTGTACTTGAATGAGTTTAGGAAATTTACATTACTTATCATATGACCTCACTTTATAAATTTATTCATTTACTTATTATGTTAATGTAGAATTGACTATAATCTTACATTATATTCAGTGTACAACATAATAATATGACTTTTGTATACATTGCAAAATAATCACCACAATAGGTTCTCTTACCATCTGTCACCATACAAAGTTAGTACAATATTTTCGCTTTCATTCCGCATGCTGTACATTACATCCCCATGACACTTATTTTATCACCAGAAGTTTGTACCTCTGGGACCCTTTCACCTGTCCTCTGTAAACTCCTCTCCTCTGGCAACCACAGGTTTGTTCACTATATCTATGAGTCTGGTTTTGTTTTGTTTTTAAGATTCCACATGTAAGTGAAATCATATAATATTTTTCTGGATTATTTTACTTAGTAAGATACCCTCAAGTTTCATCCATGTCATCACAAATGTCAAGATTTCATTCATACATATACACATATATACACATGTATATGCATATATACATATATGTACATATGTATACATATATATTACACATACATATACGTGTGTGTATATATATTCATCAGTAGACACTTGGGTTGTTTCCATGTCTTAGCTATTGTGAACAATGCAGTAGTGAACATGGGGTGTATATATATTTTTGAATTAGTGTTTTTGTTTTCCTTGAATAAATACCCAGAAGTTAAATTTCTGGTAGTTCTATTTTTAATTTTTAAGTGACCTCCATACTTTTTTTCATAGTGGCTGAACCAATTTACATTCCTACCAACAGTGCACAAGGGTTTCCTTCTACCTACACCCTGGCCAATACTTGTCATTTCTTGACTTTTTGCTAGTAGCCATTCTGACAGGTGTGAAATGATATCTCATTATGGTTTTGATTTGCATTTTCCTGATGATCAGTGATGCTAAGTGTCTTTTCATGTGCCTGTTGGCCATTTTTCAAATTACTTTTTAGTTGTACCTTAAGGAAGGAGTATCTTGTCATTGTACGTTAACGGAGAGGTGATGGGTGAAGAGATCCTGTTTGGAGGAACCAAATTGCCTTACATGAAAAGGGATCCAGAAGCAAGTGGAACGGGAAGGAGAATGAGAGGCTGGGGGTGAAAAGAGCTGAGTGGAGAGACAAAATGTGTGTGTGTGTGTGTGTGTGTGTGTGAGAGAGAGAGAGAGAGAGAGAGAGAGAGAGGGAGAAACAGAGGTGGACACAGA